>JAGXCT010035349.1:4610-37375 GCA_022495035.1 Philopotamus ludificatus
AAGAGAAAAATGGGCAGTGCTCAATCGTCTCGCAAATTTTTGACCATGATGAAGGTGGCAGGCACAAGCTGGGGCTTGCGATTCAGAACGCTACGGCTGTACTACAAAGCAATCTTTTTATCGATCGCCACGTATGCGTAAAGTTTCTGGGCACACAGATCTATGACAAGATCGGGCTCGACGGTTGACACAAGTATATCATGAGTGTTGCCTTATATAAATGGCAAGCGAGATGGGACGGAGCCGATACAGGCCAATACAAGAATAAAAATTATAAACACGCGGCCTTATTAATAAAGAATATAACGCAATATACTAAAGGTGAATTGAATTTCGTTATATTATTTATTTAAGTGGCCTAATAACCCTGAAGCGGGTCTTCGTTTGGAGTCAAACGGCAGAAAACGCGATAGACACAAGCACTCGAATTTAAAGTTAATCGTTGGAGCTCGTTTATAAAAATCCCTCGATTATTTACTTATAGAACATGGTTAATGATCCACGTGAAAAAATAAATAATTACTATTTCTTTTTAAATAAGAAATCAGGACAAGTGTTGCGAAATCCCTTCGTTTGGAGTCAAACGGCAGAAACCGCGATAGATACAAGCACTCGATTAGAACGTTGATCGTTGGAGCTCGTTTATAAAAAATCCTCCATTATTTACTTATAGAGCCGAGGTTAGAAGAGCTTGAAATATAAATATATTTAGATTTAAGCCTACCAAGGCTCTAGGTGTCGACTGTTGAAACATACCAATGAAATGTTGAAACAGACTTGGCCGATTATATGCCGGGGAAAATTTCTCTATTTAACAGGTGTCTAAAGGACGGATGCTTTTCGAGACGATAGAAGGTCGGTAGACTCATCGTCGTCCCAAAGGATGGCGATCGCATCCCAACTGACCCGAAAGCGTATCGGCTATTCACGCTCCTGAAGATGAATCGAATATTAAGATCAAGGATTCAGGGAAGTATCTGGGTGTCATTTTAGATGCTAACCTTGGTATGGCCGCTCATACCGTGTACATTATTGAACGTGCAAAACTCTTTGCGGCTTGGGTTGCTTTGCTAAGGTGGCAAACACGAGCTGGGGCTTGAGCTTCAGAACGCTACGGCTATACTACAAAGCAATCTTTTAATCGATCGCCACGTATGTGTCAAGTTTCTGGGCGCATAGATCTCTGCTTTCTGTTTTTAGCCGGCGCCTTCTATCTAGACAGAGTTACGCTCTCACACTATTGATAAAAGCGTACAGGACGTTATCCACCGCAGTACCTCCGGTCCTGGCCAGCGTGCTGTCGTTGGACATTGAGACGGAAGCGCGGGTCGCGTTCTGGCTAATCTCCAGAGGTAAAGAGGAGGTGTTTGGGAAGACGACCATTGCCCCATTCACCGAAGGAGACGAGACTGGGCTGGATGGTTAACGCGAATGTATCATGAGTGCTGCCTTATATGAATGGCAAGCGAGATGGGACGGAGCCAATACAGACCGTGTCGGCTACTAATTATTTCCCTCGGTAACGAGGAAGATGGAGATGAGATGGTTGTCAGCCCAATCATTTCATCTCTCAAATCATTACAGGTCACGGAAACTTAAACGCGAAGCTGGCGCAGCTCGGGTTAAACGAAACCGCCAGCTGCGTATATTGCGGAGATCCCGATCAAACATCGGAACATATTCTATGGGACTGTCTGGAATTCGATCTGGACAGGAAAGTAATGTTCGACGTAGTTCGGAAGGTGCCCGGAACGATCGAACACGCCGAGTTTATATCTAATCGCCCTGTGTTTAGGGCGTTTTCTGAATTTTCATGTCACTTCGCAGCGAATGATAAAACGAGGAATAATGGCTGCAGCCCTACCCTGAGGGACAATGAACACATTCATACCGAAAAGAAACGGGAAAGAAAATCTGCAATAATGGTTTCAATATTCCTGAACCAAAAAAAAGTACCTGGAACAAATGATATTTTGCCACATTTCTTAATTGGAGACGAGGCTTTTGCTTTAAACACATACACGAAGGCATATTCTCAAAGAATTGCCCTACATGACAATCCAAAGTATATTTTTCAAAATATACTATGTCGTGCTCGTCGTGTGCAGAAAACGCTTTCGTATTATAATATCAAATTTTAGTTTTTTTATATACATATAAAGATTTTGACGCAACAAAAAATGTAATATATCGTCAACTTGATGTTAAGTGCTTCCAAACTTTCTACGTTTTTCAAGCAAGTGTCTAAGAATGGTTCGAACCAAGTTCCTGATTGCAGCAATAATGATTTTTGTTGCAGCCAGTGTTAGTGAACATCTTGTACTTAGCAAAGAAACTTTCATTAGTCCGAGGCCAAGAGATAATATAACAAAAATAGTTAACCTGGAATGGAAAGAAGATTCATCGGAAGAAGTTCGAATGACTCTATGCCGGCAGCTGATGCAACGGTCGAAACAATCGCGGAAGTCGTCAAAACGGTTCAGGAGGCATGTCAGGCCTCGCAGAGGACAGCAGTCACTCTGTACACACGTTACCTCAGGTTAGCGACGATGTTGCGCTCACCCTTCACGATATGTGGTTGGGACATTCGGACGCCTAATTCAACATGGTTTTCTTGTCGTGCTCGTCGTGTGCAGAAAACGCTTTCGGATTATAATGTCAAGTTTTTTATATACCTATGCACCGCAACAAAAAATGTTCGTTGGAGCTTATTACCAAAAAAAACATCAATTATTTACTTATTGAACATGGGTAAAGATCCACGTAAAAAAAAAATAATTACTATTTCTTTATAAATAAGAAATAGGGACAAGTGTTGCGAAATCCCTTCGCTTGGAGTCAAACGGCAGAAACCGCGATAGATACAAACAAGCACTCGATTAGAGTACTGATCCTTGGAGTTTGTTACAAAAACCCCTCGATTATTTACTTATAGAACATGGTTAATGATCCACGTAAATAAATAAATAATTACTACTTCTTTTTAAAAAAAGTAATAGAGACAAGTGTTGCGAAACTTCTTCGTTTGAGAGTCAACCGGCAGAAATCGATAGTTAGAAGCATTTGATTAGAGTACTGATCCTTGGAGCTTGTTCCAAAAACCCCTCGATTATTTACTTATAGAACATAGTTAATGATCCAAGTAAATAAAAAAATAATTACTATATCCACAATAATAAGGAAAAAGGAAAAGAAATAGGGATAAATATTGCGAAACCATTTCTGAAACGAATTGGCCTGGATAGCGGCCTGGCTTCTCATAGCTCCGTAGAATCTACGAAACTATGATTGTGTCCAACCGCTATCGCCGCCATGTCTTGCGGTAAAGTGTAGTCGCATGTCACACGACTACACTCTACCGCAAGAGGAATTATTGAAAAATTCAAACGATAGTGTATTTGATGAAAAAAAGCGAGGAGGAAAAAGAACCATCAAATTATCTTCTGAGATAATAACTGAAATTGAGAAAATAATCGAAGAAAATCCATCGATTACTTTAAAAAAGATTCGGGAGAAAATTCTAGCAAATAAACATGTAAATTTAAGTATGGCTAGAATGGACTTCGGGCGTTAATTACCATCTTCGACGAACAAAAGCGCGATCAAAAATTAACACGCCGGCATGCGTGTCTTTGCCAACAATTAGAGGACGAAACGTTTCTCTAATTACAGCTATAAACATTGACGGTGTATTATGCCGTGAAACAATTTCGAAATCTGCGGTTAATTCTAATATTTTCTGCAACTTTCTCTTCGAAGGTTATTGGAGAAACTCGCAGCAAAAAAATCCCAACTCTGTGTGGTTAGTTTTAGACAATGCAAGCATTCATCATACACAGACACACAAACTATAGTCTAATTTTTCTACCACCATATTCACCAATGATGAATCCTACAGAAGAAGTTTTTTTAAAAACTAAATTTTCTGCATGGAATATCCCAGCGGATCCATACAATTGGCTAAATTTGGAAGACGTTAAATGAGTGAAATTGCAACCGTCACTTCTGCAAACTGCTATAACTATTATATGAATATGTACACGAAACCACCTGTGGCTGCCGCCTAAGTACATTTATAAATTGAATTTACTGATTTATAACTGTACATACAATATTTCCGTACCTAATTAATAAATTATCCAATTGTTTAATTTGATTTGTAAAAGGTCCAATTTGGAATGTAAAAACTGTACGAGAACTCGATTAGAGCGTTGATCGTTGGAGCTTATTACAAAAACCCCTCGATTATTTACTTATAGAAAATGGTTAATGATCCACGTGAAAAAATAAATAATTACTATTTCTTTTTAAAGAAGAAATAGGGACAAGTGATACGACATTTCTTCGTTTGGAGTCAAACGGCAGAAACCGCGATTGATACAAGCACTCAATTAGAGTACTGATCCTTGGAGTTTGTTACAAAAACCCCTCGATTATTTACTTATAGAACATGGTTAATGATCCACGGAATGAATAAATAATTACTATTTCTTTTTAAATAAGAAATAGGACAAGTGTTGCGAAAATTCTTCGTTTGGAGTCAAACGGCAGAAACCGCGATAGATACAAGCACTCGATTGGAGTACTGATCCTTGGAGTTTGTTACAAAAACCCCTTGATTATTTACTTATAGAACATGGTTAATGATCCACGAAAATAAATAAATAATTACTATTTCTTTTTAAAAAAGAAATAGGGACAAGTGTTGCGAAAATTCTTCGTTTGGAGTCAAAACGAAACCAAGTGATAGATACAAGCACTCGATTAGAGTACTGATCTTTGGAGTTTGTTACAAAAACCCCTCGATTATTTACTTATAGAACATGGTTAATGATCCACGAAAATAAATAAATAATTACTATTTCTTTTTAAAGAAGAAATAGGGACAAGTGATACGACACTTCTTCGTTTGGAGTCAAACGGCAGAAACCGCGATAGATACAAGCACTCGATTAGAGTAATGATCCTTGTAGGTAGATTGTTACAAAAATCCCTCGATTATTTACTTATAGAATATGGTTAATGATCCACGTAAAAAAAAAAAAAAATCTCAATATTGGCGGCCGATCTTGACGCGGAAGGACGTGTTGGCTCGCCTGGCACCCTGCCACGCGCGCTGACCGCCCGCCCGCCGAGCCTGCTCCCTGACTCCGCCTTCCCAAGTGCGCCCCTCAGTTGACTGCGCCCCCCCAGCCCCTGTGCTGAGACTCAGCCCCCGCGCCCCCCCAGCTGAGACTGCGCCTCCCGCGCCCCCAGCTGAGACTGCGCCTTCGTGACGCTCCCAGCCCTGACGCCACAGCACTGGACGCAGAGCCAACCTCCTCGACGGACAACAGCCACGACGGAGTTCGGCCCGCGCGCCACCATGACGCCGCGCGGGGGCGCCCCGTTGAACTCCGCTGGCCACAGCCATGACACTTGCCCAATTCTTCTGACTACCCTGCCCACTCCTGCCTACCTGCACATCCGACGCGACGCCCTCGTCGCTGCGCGCCCCGACCGGACGCTACCTACCGCGACTCGGAATTCCACGGACGATCCGACCACGCGACATTCCGTCGCCACGAGGCCCCGTCCCCGCGCCCCGCGCGCCCTCACCTGCAATGTCGACTAGTCCGACACCCACACCGCCGATGCAACAACAATCCGTTGAAGTTGAAATGGAAGTAAACACAGTCACCCCGACCCCCCTTGTGCCGATGACATTACAGACAATAACAATTAACGATAGTGAAACAGCGGAAACCCTCTACAAATGGGGGTACGCAGAGAGTCCCACATGTGAGTGCGGAGCGATCCAGTCCACCAAGCATAGTAGAGGAGTGTCAATTTCACTCTTTCCCCGGTGGCCTAGCAGCGTTAAATACCCTTAGCCCGAATGCACTACAATGGCTGGCGTCTGCGCTGCTATAGGCCTCCCGCACGTGAACATGACCATCATCCAACTTGACCAACGCATCATTACACCCCGATATCCTGCCACCCCATCACCTCCTAATTACTATTTTCACAATTACTATTACTATTATTTTCATTACTATTATTATTATTATTATTATTATTATTATTATTATTATTATAGATTATTGTCATTATTATTATTATTGTTTATTATTATATGACTGTTGATTATAAATAAAACCATGTATTCTGTATTCATACGACAAATAACAATTAACGATAGTGAAATGTCTAACAGACTGTTAAACCTAGAAAAACTTTATTCAGATATGGCTTTAAAATACGAGACGGACATAAGTAATTTAAAACAAACCATTACCTCCCAAAAGAGGCAAATTAGACATTTAAAAACCATAATCGAAAATAATGACAACAAAAACAATTTACTTTCATTTAATAATTCAAGTGTTATTGTGCCAGTTTCCGACCTAGACAAGGTCTCGGAACGCAACTCCTCATCCGATGAATCGATATACAGCCACTGATTTAAGATGGTAGTCATTCTTGTAGAAAGAGAAAGTGCTTCTGGCAGTTTCTCCCTGTCTCCCACTGAATTTCCGATCCTATCCACACCTAAATCCACGTGCAGGAATTTCAGCCCTCCGCTCCCGCCGAGGCAATCCCGACCCATCACCCTTCCTCCCTCTAACATCCACCACTTCCGAACACTAATATAATTCCGCTGATAAACAACCTCCGACCCCGATCATGACCGCGTCTGCTCCTAAACCTGTCCGTATTCCTCCGATAACGATCCGTTCGTCTCTATCTGGTAACGGGGTATAATTAAAATTTTAAATGTAAACAAATAGGCCTCCCGCGAATCAAAACTCTCCAGACGGACTCATTAATTTTCCTAGAACTGGCTGACGACCACTGCGCCGCCGCAACTAAAATCTTCGAGAAGAAGAATATCCCTTCTCCTCATTTCCCCAAGTAAGAGACCGCCCGCTCTCAAAGATTATCATAAAGGGAGTCCCGACTGCAATCACCGTCGACCCCGGCTCCTTCGGTCCCTAAGACCGTTCGCATTCCTCCGATCACGATCAGATCGACCCACTCGGTCACGGGAATTATTAAGTCACTGAAAGCGGAAAACATCAGTATCCGCGAAATCAAAAATTCCTCCGACGGCCCTCTCATCTTTGTTGAGTCCGCCAACGACCACCGCGCCGCGACTAAATTTTTTGAAGACAAGAAGATATCTTTCTCTTCTTTCTTGGTAAGAGACCGCCCGCTCTCTAAAATCATAATTAAGGGAGTTCCGACAGCCATCACCATCGAAGAGGTCAAAGACCTCCTTGAAGAGCAAGGCATCACGGCCATTGAGTCAATTCAGACTGACAAAAAGAAACCTCCGAAATAATAATAACAACAATAAAATAGATTTTGCTGACAATTCTTTTGGTCAAGACTGCTAGATCCAGAGAAGGCGAACTCCTTTACAGCGACGCACCTCGATATGTGATCGTAACAATTGAGCCTTATCAAAATACGTCCCCATTTCAGACTCAATGCCACCGGATGCCAGCCAGGCATATTCTTAAAACCCATTATATTAATCGGGATTAAAAAGTTCAAATCAGATAATCATCCGACAAGCACTTGCATAAAACCCTACAATGTCACACCTAAGTGTCTAAATTGCGGCGGACCGCACACCGCCTCCTTCCGTCAATGCCCGTCATTCCCTCTTAGACGTCCGATGCCACAGCAGAATGACACCCGTCCACCTCCCCGACAGCAGTTTGTTTATCAGAACAAAAACCCGAACCCATACGCTTGGGGACCCCGCCCGCAAAATCCGAACCCTACCCCTCCACCACCTCCTGCTACGCAATCCACCTCCAACAACGCCCTCAGCGATATGATGATGATGGCCTTCCAGTTGGCTGCTAAATTCTTTACAGCCTCTCCTCAAGAAAGAGAGACAATTGCCCGAGATATTCCTCGGTACTTTAACCGATAAATTCAATAGCTCTAAAATAAAGCCCAACTTCATTAAGATCTCCAGCTGGAACGCCAACTCACTTCAGAACAAAATACTTGAACTTCGCCAATTTGTGACAACTCACAATATAGACATAATGTTTGTCAACGAAACCCACCTCCGTCCGAGCCACAATCCGCGCATCCCTAACTTCACGTTCTACCGCAACGACCGCCTCAACTATAGAGGCGGAGGAACCGGCATTTACGTCAAAAATGAATATATTCATTATCAAGCACCGTCTCCAGTTTTCCTCAAACTAGAAGCAACTATCGTCATGATCGAAACCGGCTCCGGGTTAATTCAAATCTCGTCAATTTATAATCCTTCAAACGGCTCGACCCTTCAGGCCTCAGATATTATTCAAGTCATCAACAAGAATAATATTCCAACAATTACTATAGGCGATTTCAATGCCAAACACAGAAATTGGGGCTGTGTTGTCAACAACGGTGCTGGCAATCTCATCTTTATAAATATTCCACCACATCCGACCTCATAAAAAAATATGCGCTGCCCTTTACAGCAACTCCTCCTAAATTTCTAAAGTCAACTCCATCCATTTCCTGCACTTAAGCAACTATACACTATCCAACACTCCTTTGCCCACCACAGAATTCCGCTTCCCAAAACAGTACTAGGCTACCGTCCCGTAAGGAGAAACAGGGATGGTCTGCCAAAAACAGACCACATTAATTTCATTTTACTCAAATTATTTGTTCTACTTATTTAACTTTATAATTTGTATTTTATAACATCTTCATTGGCGTTGTTCTAACTTTATTTTTACACCATTATTAATTAAATATGTATGTATAAGTGCAAAATGAGCACAGAGCATTCAAAAAAGTAGAAGCTCGGTTATTATTAAAAAATATAAATAATATCCAAAAAAACAAAATATGAAACTCAGACCACCAATTGAGAATCTAGAGGCCGATAGCGTAAATGCTAATCCTCGAAAAATAAATATAGACCAATGATCCACGTAAAAAAATAAATACTATTTCTTTTTAAAAAAAGAAATAGGGACAAGTGTTGCGATACCTTTTCGATTGGCGTCAATAAACCAATTATTTTAGAACCAAATTCATTTCGCTGCAATTACCATTATGTTGTTCCATTTATTGTGCATGTTTTAAGACATTTATCTGATTACGTGAAAAATATTATCAAGACGACGCGATTTATTCAAAATACGAGTCGTGCTCGTGAGAACGGAAAAAATATAGGAATTAATATTTTAGATGTAGATACCGGACTAAAAAGATTTACTGCTTTTTTCGACAAAGTAAAAGAGTTGGAATACAATAAAGAAATAATAAGAGTACGAATATAATCGAACGTGATCTTCTGTATACTGCGTCTTCTGGGATTGCAGTCATTCGGATTGTTACCGACCATAATTCTGCATTCATAATTGAAGAATCGATATCTTGATTCTTAGATTGAAGTAATACATATTTTACCATGCATTGCATGGTTTACCTTGACGTCGATATCTTTTGCTCGTGTGGACATCACATGGGACACATGCCGCGAAGATGCTTCGAGTTGCAGCATAATTGGATACGACGCCAGAACGCTGAAGATACAAATATATTATAATTCAAGATGTAAAAAGATAGGTACATGCATAAATTAATTTAAATAATAAATAAATTACTTTTATTAGAATCAGTCATCTTATTTTCTTAGCAGGTAGGTGCATCTTGTGTTGTTCATAGATACAGTACATCTGCAAGAAAGAAACAAAAAAACATTTTAGTAAAAGAAAAAAATATTTTTAGGATTTTTAATACGCAATTATTTTTATAATGGAAAAATGGTTGAAAAATAAAAATAGAAAAAAGGGAGCAATGGGATAAAATAAATAATTAAGCGGATTTTCTAAATAATATTATTACATAAAATATATATATACATAAGTATACAGAGGAAAAATATAATAAGCTCTGATTTATTAATTAATAAATAAATATCTGTAATCTAGAATAACCATGTCATACGTTATTTATAATAATGTGATGGAGAGAATCTTTTGCTAATACCATGGTTATGATTATTTTTGTGATAGATAATGGTATTGTCGACGGTGTGTAGCAATGAGTTGCATCCTTTCTTAGTGCAAAACCAATGCTGTTTATAGCCACAGGTTCTTGTATAGCTATAAGTATAACCGTTCAGATAAACCAGAGGACAACCTTTCGTCGATTGTACAAATTTTGCTGAAAATAATATAATCGTTAATAAAATAAAGATTCAGAGACGTGAGTGATACTTATGAAAACAACCGCGTCGTCCGAAGGGGGTATCTCAGATACCCCAAGCATTTTAAGTCAAGATATTGATGAATTATTCATAAATACCGAGACATTTTTTTTAAAAAGGAATTATTTTAAAAATAAAAACAGTTATTCATGATATGCTTTATAATTTCGTTGATGTTTTGGATTTTTTAACTAATAACTATGACGCGAAAATGCCAACACTCGCACTCGGCACATCGTACCGGATGCGAGCGAGAAAAAACATCGCGCGCGTAGCAACAGTAACGAATATTGTCGTTTTTTTCGCAATCGCAGACAATAAAGGACAATGATTATTTATAATATTTATTCCTTAGACAAATACAAAAATTTTGTGACATGTAGGATTTATATTAAAAGATTTATTCGAGAAAAAATTAAAAAAACTTGGGGTAACCAATATCGACACGACTAGGATATAAAAAAAATAGAGTATAATAGTTTTCTTTTATTATTATTACTGAGAGTTACAATATGTTAAAAATGTCTGGGGCATTACTACGACCAACGAAATTCAGAAATTTTTACCCAAATACCAAACACGATATATCGTATTCAAGCATCCGGTTAAAGTAGTGGGACCTATCCATCATCTTAAAATTTATTTACTTCATATTTCTCGATGTTGATCATGTCTGCTGCATTCTTTAAATAATAAATTCATCAAAGCGTCCAACTGTGGCATAAATGCTAAAATAGACAAATTAATATTAATAATTGGCATATATTAATCAGATAAACTATACGCAAAAAAGAATTTAACACAGTGGCTGCTATACAACGATATATCGTATATTTTTATAGTAAAGAAAAACATCTTAGCAGCCAAAGGGTTAATATTTAATATAATAGTAATCTGTGTATTAACACAATGTATTATAAAAGATAATTATATAAACCTTTTACAGAGGGGTTAAAATAATGTAATTGCAAAAATAAAACAAAATTATAGTAAATATTAACATTTATTAAATGAAAATATAATAATAAAACATTGTACCAAATATTAATTAAAAATACATAATTAATATAATTTTGTATTATTTTATATTCACAAAAAAATAAAACGTTAAACACAATTTTGTGAATTGGATTAAAAAAATGAAATAAAAACCAATGTTAATAATTTAAAAATATATTTTTATAACAAGACAGTTCTTCATTAAAGAACATTAAATCAACAGTAAGTTTGTCTTTAAATTAATCGGGAATGATAAAAAAAAAGTAAAATTACACTTATGTACAACACTAGGTACACTCTAAATTAAAAAAAACTTACAACTACCATAGACCACCTGTACAACTATAGATTATGGCACTTATTTCTATTATATTTTTTTTGTTAAATTGTAAATCAATTGGAACACAAGAAAATAATGGATGCAAGGATATAAATATGATCAACACAGTATTCGTCGTGGGGGTCACCGGTGACCGGCATATAGAAACATCTGGGAACCCCATAGCGAGCAATATGCTAAGACAATAGGAAAATATGAATAATTATTGATAAAAGATTGTCAACAATTTGTTCCATCTAAATTTTAATTAAAAGATCTATGTATGTACGATTATTGCTTTATGATTATTTACAGACCATTCACTATTTTTCACACATCAAAGGTAGCCATCAAATAATCTAAATAAATGCATTAAGAATTATACCTATATTTCAATTATTCATCAACATGAAATGTGATCTGTCCGAATTGCATGTGCAAAAGCAACTGAATCAATGAGGCAAACAACTGATTATATTATCAAATATCGAATACTCATCAATTCGATTTCGAATTGAAGGAAAACAATAAAAAAAAATTAAACACTTAATGAACTATCCACTAAATTTTCGAGTCTTATCACTAAAAATTGTCACTGCTATTTTATTTCGGTTCGTGATTGTGCAAACTCCTAACCGATAACACATTGTCGCCAACCGTGAAAAGTCTCGCCGTACATCCCTTCTTCTGATGAGTCGAACACACCCAAACCGTTTTATTCAACGTCTTTTTGATCACCCTGTATGTGAAATGGTGCCATTTGATCAACATGGCACCCCGCGGCGATTCAAAAAGTATAGCATCACCTAGAAAACCATTAACTAAATATTTAAATACTGCTAATAAGAAACGAATAACTAAAAAAGTAAATAACCAAAAAAGTAAGCCAATAAAAAAAAACAAAACGTATTTATAAAAAATATATATATTATAAAAATGTAATCAAATATAATTTTTTATAATACGAGGGTTATTTATAATGTTTAAATGCTTAACAACGATATATCGTTGTTAATGATTTTTCTTATTTGCTATTTCTTTTAATAATATGTCTATTTTGGTGCGGTATGCCTTCCTCTTATGCTCGACACATCTCATATATATATATTTCTCAATTGAGAAACATTGTTCGTATAACGAGGAGTAGAATAAATCTCTAATTCTAAAAAATATGAATAAAAATGTAATAAGCACTGCGTCAATAGCTGCAAATTCAAAATACCATAACATACCTGGCACAATCGAGAAAATTATCGACGTAGTAAACAATTTTCACGTAATGATGCCAAAAAAATGATTAAAATATACTATACAATCATTTTTATTTTAAACAAAAATATACATAGACATTATCTGATGCAAATTCATAAATAATATTATTAACAATATAATTATGAAATACATTCATACAATATAGAACATCCTATGTTTAAAAACATGTTCATCATAGTAACAACGGTAACATTACACATTTATTTTTTTGGTAGTTAATAACTATATTTCATACATTTAATTCCAAAATTGATTTTACAATGAGGTACTTTCATTGATCTATCATCTAAAATAGTATGCTACGGCTTATTCTATGACTATCCAGCTCTTGGCTGTGGATTTGGTGAAGAACATGGGCGTCGGCTCGTGGGTGTGCGCCATTCTGACGGGTATCACCATGTTGTTGATGGTGTGTATGACGGCTTTACATCCTCTGTGGGAATGACTGCAACAATACCAGTGAGATTTCGCTCCTTGCACCCGATAGAACCTATAGGCGTAATCGTTCAAGATGATCAGCTCCTTGCCCCGCGCTGTCAATCCGTATTCGACTAAAAACAAAATCATGTCAACACAGTGCATATGGTGACGGAGTGGGGGTAAATACCGAGTGTCGATCGACAATATCGACAGAGAGAGGACTGCGAGAAGAGCGGGGGAATAAATAAAAATCGATCAGAATTTAATATGTGTATTGAAAATCCACTCATGTCATCTGTTTTATGATCCATTTTTTTCCGGTGACGATGGAAAAATTGAAAAAATTCGGG
Organism: Philopotamus ludificatus; assembly: GCA_022495035.1. Taxonomy (NCBI): domain Eukaryota; kingdom Metazoa; phylum Arthropoda; class Insecta; order Trichoptera; family Philopotamidae; genus Philopotamus; species Philopotamus ludificatus. The sequence goes on from JAGXCT010035349.1 coordinate 18,193, forward strand.
TGGTGGTTGTGGTTGACGTTGATTGGTACTATCATATTGTTGATGGTATGCACGACCGCTCTGCAGCCGAATTTCGTGTTGACTGCGCAGTACCAGTGCTGTTTAGCTCCCTGTATGCGCATGCGTCTGTAAGCATACCGATTTAGGGCAATTATCTCTTTGCCATTCGCGGTGATACCGTATTCGACTAAAAATATATTTAAACATTAATATATAAATAATAAGCCATTGCAAAAAGATCGGAAACGATTCTCGCAGATCAACGATCAACAGCTTGATGACAGTCGGATAAAAGAATAGTTAAAATAAATACTGCGAGAAACCTCTGCATCACTAGTGACGAGCGGAACGTAGCTCAAAGAAGCTGTGAGTCAGTATGACTGCACCGAGTCGCAGTGCGAACGGCGATTAGAGGGGAGATCCCCGATACCGGCCCGCATCCGTATAATATCCGACGCTGGTAGCGCTGACAAGCCCTACAGCACTTTTGCATTAACACAGCCCGCGGAAGCACCGGCCAGATCAACCCTTTGGTTGCCGGGCCTTCTGGGATTACAATTCCAGAAATGGCACGATTTTTAAATTAATAATTAAAAAGTAAAAATGTGTTATTTATAAATATACTGTAACGGCGCCGTTGTATGCGTTGCACGTGTTGTTTAAAAATGTTACATACCCCTGAAGTAATTACCCTACAGACGGTTGAAAATGTATTGGATACTACGATTTCAGATCTGTCGGATCCGGCAATTCTCGCTAATGTAGAAAAATCCGATATATCTGATTTCGGCAACAAAGGGTTAATAAATATAAATTATATTTATATTTTCGTATACATAATACATCAATTGACATATATATATTAATATATAAAAAATATATTTCTCCTCAATTTTCTCGGAGTGTATTTGGACGAGCCGAGTAATGTTTATTAGCATTAAAATAATCAACGTGTGGCATAAATATTGAATAGGTTTAATTACCCAACCATTTGATGTTTAAACAACGATATATCGTCGCAGCAGTCAAAGGGTAAATATCAACTATATTAGCCGTGTCGAAGTTTTTTTATTTTTCTCGAATAACTCTTTTAATATAAATCGTACATGTCACAAACTTTTTGTATTTGTCTAAAAAAAAGTCCAAAGAATAAATATTATAAATAATCATTGACCTTTATTTTCGGCAATTGCGAAAAAAATAAAAATCGGGCAAATCTCGCTCACATCCGTTACGATGTGCCAAGTGCGAGTCAAACGTACTAGACACTTGCCACCAGAGTTCGACATCTCTTCAGCATGCGACGGTATAAAAAATCTATTTCGGTATATATTTATATATTAATTTTAAACTAAATAGACCCCATCGGGCGACGCCGTTGGTTTCGAGCCGTCGTGATGTAAAATATTTTCATACAATAATAAATTCATGGTTTTCCACAATCTAGTGCAAAATGAAAATAGAAGGGCTCTACGATAAAACACAGAAACGCACGTCCAAAAAGCCCTGGCTACGAACAACCAGGAAGAAAGAGGACCCCGCAGTGGTCGGGAGCACCTGCACCCCCTAGCCAGCCTGTACTGGTCCTATAGGACCTGCTTCACCGGTGAAAGATCACCGTTCCCACCGATATGAGGGATCGAGAACATTTTTCGAACCAAATAAAACAACGCGCTTACATCCATTTATTTAAATAAATATTAGACTATTATACACAAGTCTTTGGATTGCACTACGCAGAATTAGATCCCACTTGCTGTTTGATTGCCACTTTATTCGGGGTCACTACAACACGATTAATTTTATGAATACATTTCAAATGGTTAATCATTCCTGTCGTACTCGAGTCCTTGCACTGTATGATTTCCTTGCAATGCTTAACATTGCACACAGCCTTATTCTTATGCAACTTTATAAAGTAGTTCCACACAAAAGACTTTTGGTTTGACATTTTGGAGCTACGTTCTGCAATTTAAAAAGTGCATGTTTAATTTCGATTCTACACAGAAATTGTCGAAATGCGGAATTTGCACACACTTTTGTTAACATCGAACATGTAGTTAACAATCCTAATCTGTGGAAACGTTGATACGAGTCAAACGATAAAAATACCGCAATTATTTACCATATGGAATTACAGTACACTCCATTAGATTACATAAAAAAAATCATGAGCTCAAAATATGACAAGCAATCAAATAAGTTGCACGTGTTTCTCAAATGTTACAACGAACTTATTTACCCTCGAAGATCTGTGGTATGTGACTATTATGAAACGAACATTTGAAATGTGTAAATTACTATTTGTTTACTTATAATAAAAAGACGTTTATAAGGTTTGCTAAAAATTATGAAACAGATTATTTGATAATGATAAGGTAAAAATAGAAATAATGTGGATAGGTGATCTGGTAGTCATTATGTGATTTTCTCGCGTTTAGAATTGTTATGGATAAAACTAAGAAATGAGAGCTTGTTGGATCAAAATCCATGGTAAATTGGAGATCAGAAAATCAAAGAGTATGATATATTCTAAAAAAAAAGTAAAAATCAAAATAACCCCAAGTTCAAAAAGGGAAAGAAATAGTTAAATTACTATGCATTTGCATATGAAAATATAAATCCATATAAAACTTTTGAGCTTCAGGATCCGATATTTTTTCGTTTCGGCTCTATTAAATAAAACTGGTTCGAACCCTGAATATTCAATATGATATTATCAGTGGCGGCTCGTGGGTAAAATATTTGAGGGTGCTGCTGAAGATTAAAAAAAATATATATTATAAGTACGGACGGAGCGGGACTGCACCGAGTCGCAGCGCAACATTGCGAGAACGAATATATCAGCAACCCACATACGATTGGTACAGCATCAGCATCAAAAAGGTAAGCTTTTGTGGAATATATTGATAATTTAAAATAATTCGTGTTTGATACACCGTTCATTATGTTCTTGGAAGATCCCAACCAATGGATGTACACGTGTTTTTCTATTTTTCTCACAATTAATACCTATATAAATATAAGTTTCTGTTGTATAAAATAAAAATAATACAATCCTACTACATATATTCATTTTTAAATGTAAACATTTTACTTACTGTCTTTTCTTGAAAAACGAATCACTATTAATCTGAAGATCGAATCGCATTGCTCAAAGAAAAAAAAATAAAACAGTATGTGTTCGATTGGCATGCTATCTGTATCCTCACATTACATCTATAATAGAAGAGGAGAGGTCTTCTTCTATTACTGATTAATGCTTTGTCTACAAAACAATGGGAACGTAAATAAGGCTGTGACACGATTCGCGAGAATTTTTTTTGTTTTTGCACTCGTTTTAAGATTATATCTATAAAGTAAATACGCACAATGACGCATAGAAAAATATTGACGAACCTACGAGCGACACGCATATGGTGGCAAGTACGAAAATTTGGCACGTGAACCACTGGTGATGTCATATTATTTAAATATAAAATTTAGATTTACAGGAATATTTTACACATAACACATATACATTACCCAGATGCACGTTTCAAGTCACCGAAAAATGTGACCTCTGTTAGATTTCGAAATAAATCGCCATCACTATATCAGTGATAGCAAACCTTTTTGAAAAGTAGGTCAAAATTTTGTTGATTTTTTTTAGCTATAATTGCTCGTGTGTAGTCTGTGGCGTTACTTGGAGAGGAGGAGGAGGATTATGGGATTTTTATTTCCAAATTTTTCGTGAAGAAGTCAACATTTGTCATAAATATATAAAGTTATAAACAAAAACGCGTAAGTCATTTAAAAAGGCTTCGTGGGTCTGTGTCTGATACGCGTGTCATAGCACTATATAATCATATTCGTTAATTACCGCTCTTAAAAGTGCTTACATACCCCTGGACCATTATGAAAAGATTAATTTCAACGCGAAAATTAAAGGTAAATTATTATTATTATTTCTATTTAGATATATTTTTTATGCGGTCGTTGTGCACCGCACAAAAACAGGTTTGCCTGTATTCGTTCTTTTAGAGGAACGAGTTATTTAAAAAAAAAACATATTTGAGTGCAATATTTTTTTATTTATTTATTTGACGATGAATGAATGACGTTACAATAAATTCCAAAGGTTCAATAGACATTAAAAATGCTTGGAGAGCGTTGAAAAACTAATATTTATTCAATGTTCTAGATTTCGCGGAAAGGTTAACCTAATAAATATGTATTTTCTAAGTTGAGTTTTATCGCGTGTTGGAATCGGATGTGGCCGTGATCCCAGTTTGGTTCAATCATGTTTATATAGATTATGTGATACTATGAGGGCCGTTATCCGTCACGAATCGGTGACTAGAAACTAAAAGAGCAACCATTGGAACCCTGATCCAGGGTTGAGTTGGAGGGACAAAAACCATTTTTGACCAAAAAAAGAGTTGGTCAATAGAGCTGGAAAGGTTTGATTGAGTCCAAATTCCGCATGGTATATCGAGTCGAGTTTGTCGCGTGTCGGTATTGGAAGAGGTCGCGATCGCGATTGGGCACAATCAAGATTTCTACCGGAGATGCCTGTAGCATCCGATTAGATGTTTAAGTAAATACGACTCGACCCAAACCACGTTCGATTATTATTGATGCAATCCGCACGTTGACATCTCTGGTCCCGAGCTTATAGCTGGCGACCTGACCCGTATTCTATGAGCCTAGATAGCATGGAGGACAACCAGCGCAATCCTGGCCTAAGGGTTGAGTTGGATGCGTCTCTCGGAGATCGCACAATGTCCTCCAGGTGGCAAAGAACCGCCCCGGTTGAGAAGGCCATTTAAATAATAAAATAGTAATAATGATGACATCCGGGATCGCGGGGTTCATTTGGCCAAATTGTGCGGGGCACACAGGCGCAGGAAGAGCAGAAGCGCCAAGAGCGAAAGATATATTACGATATGACTCGACGGGTAAATTATCTGACTCCATGTTTTGAATTATTGAATACTCAAATTGACATTAATGTAAATTGACATTAGTGTAAATTGAACGGTACAAAATGTTGGGAAGCTTTAGGTTTTTTATGGTGAAGTGAAGACGTCGATCGGAGTGTTTTCTGATGTGGATGTCGCCAAACCTTATTGGCGAGGATGTGACCAAGGATGTCCGATATGGTGTCCGTCTTACGACGAAGGGAATCTTCGAAAGCGTAAGCATTTCGTTATCGAAGTCTCAGTTGGGATCTTCGGATCCTCGCTAGGGTTTCAGTTGTAAATTGGGACGATGATTCTTCGGCATCGCAATGCCAAAGAGCTGTCTTTTGATATTGGCATTTTTTGTCCACGTCTCTGTTCAGTCTGCACAAAGTGACGACTTTCTATTAATTTGCAGTTGGTAGCAAATTGCATTTGATTGCGCTGGACATTTTGGAAACAAAAGGCGAAGACCCGGTCGTATACGATACTAGGTATTAGCCCTAGCTGGTATAAAACTTCCCAAATGTAATACCACGTTTTTTAAAAATATATATTTATTGGATAGCAGTGATTAACAGTTTTTTTCATAAAATTTGAGCCAAGATAGTAGCCGAATTGATTAATCTTCGGGCGAAAAATCTATGAATTCTGGAAATTCTCCATGAGAATGTGGGGAATTTATTTATTTATTAATTCCTTTGCATCTTTAGAATCTTTATATGGGTAAAAGGCGCTTTACAATCTTTATGCTTTGCCGTCCATCCATCGTAGTCAAATAAATAAATAAACATTTTTGATTGATTTACAGCTGCCCATGATTTTTACCAGGAACTGTTTTCTTCAAGAAATTGTTTTTTTTGTGATAATTTATGTCTCATTTTATATAAAATTTGCAAAAAGATAATGTCAATGGTTTTTATGTTTGATAGATTTAAAGTCGCGACCGTATTGAATTCCAGGAAACAAATTTTAAAGTCGGTAGTTCAATATTATGTTCATTTCGGAATGAATTTTTGAGTCTCCAGGTTATCTTAAAAAAAAATATAAAAAAAACACATTTGATGGCTATTGCCTCTTTACCAGAGAATTTCCAAATTAAATGCATATTTTTTTTAACCGAAATTGTTCTTTTTATAACTCGAAATAAATTAATAATCAAACATCAAAATATTCCCTCTACGCGATTACTTTTATTTTTTTGGCGGCGACAAGACATCAAAGCTTCTCGCTACACGACTAAAAAACACCGTAAATGATTTATCAGCCTCTGTATTCGACGGACATTACCACAGGCGACTTTTTCCTATTTCTGAATATGAAAAAAATAAATGAAAAGTCGAAGTTTTACGAACATTTTGAAGATAAGGACAGAATCGCTATAGCGAATATTGGGTTCCTAAAGTACTTCGAAGATTGGACAAAAAATTTTAAAACTATTGGATAATTGATTTTGATGAAAAAATAAAGATTTTTAAATAAATGAAGGAATGGCATTACTATTTTTTTTTATTCCGATTTAATAAAATACTTCCAGATGAACACCTCCTTACTGTTATTGGCATATGGGGATTGAATAATGATGAAAGAGTATTAGGCTTAATTTTAATTTAGGATAATTGATTGCATAATGCCAAAAAAGATGATTTATTTTTATTCCCTAATATTGGACGTAATTAAAAAAAAATACGAAATATTTTTATGCCGTAATTAGTTTTTTTTTTAATTAGAAACATAAAGTGACGACTTGGTCATTGTTTAACAGGATGGTCCCATGAGAAAAATTTAATATGGTTTGAAATGTAAATAGTTCACGTGCTAGCTAACATATTGTACGTGCCTTTTGTTGCACGCGTGTCAAAGGCTCGCGCCCACTGGGCTTGAACCATAATATGTTTCTATTATTTGTAAATTTTATTCAAATTATGTATATGGAAAATTATGTCATTTAAAGTACATATATAATAACAATATATTTTATTATTGATAATTTTTGAGGGATTTTAGGTAATCAGGCGTAAGTTTTAGGCAAATTCGAGCGGTCGGTATTGTTAAGAACTATATAGCTTAGCGATACTAATTATTTTATACTAGTCTGAAATCTAAATTAGACAAATTTGGGCATATTTTTATTGTGATGAACTGATAATAAAATATCACTATATTATATGTAATACATTAATTTTTAAACACCGGGTACAGCGTGTCACAATTCCCAGCCAATAAAAAAGGTCTTTTAACCGATCCGCCATGGCGAATCGATAACTATCGAGTCGTCCGAAGGGGTCTATTATAGATCTATATATAGATTTTATTTCGTACCGGATGCGGTAAAAAAAAAACATCGCGCACGTGGCCATAGAAACGAATATTGGCGTTTTTATTTATAATATTTATTCTCTAGGCGTTTTTATACAAACGCAAAAAATAACAAAAACTCCTAATCGACTCCATCGGCACGGCTAGCTTAAAAGTAGGGGTGTATTATAATATAAATTTTAAGATTTATAAGGGATTCCTAAAGAAATTGTACCGAGAATTTACGTTCGACTATCTGCAAATATTTTATTCATTTATAAATTATTTTTTTTATCACACGTAGCTGATGGGTTTTGAATCAAAATATTTAGAGTGGAAAAGGTTAAAATAATATCAGCTTTTCAGATCACAATAATTTATGTGTAAATGTGGCATCGTGGATACACACATCAGGTAGATTGTAGACGATGTAGGTATATTATTACCATAAAATTGTAAGATTATGTTTACTGTTCGCAGATTGAAATATCTCTTATAAAAAAAAATCATTTGAAAATTCATTTGTTTATTTTTATTGTACATACGTGTACGTATAACAAGAGAGTATCTATTAATTTAATTATCAGTAGGAACACGTGCGCCTTTATTAGGGTGAGAATCGGAGGGGGACAGACATATGCGAGGCGAGACAGAGATGTCTCGAGCGAAATTAAAAAGTTCGACGGGCGCGAACACGCCAGGGGCGAAAGGGTGTGTACGCGATAACGATACTAATTATTAAAACCATTGAAATGCATCAGGCGTGTTGACAAATGATATCGTCGTCCGCGGATCAAATGTCGCTGATCTGTTATCGTGCAGCTCGTTCAACTCTCCCATGTAAATCTCCGGCGTGGCAACACTGGCGTATAACGACGATCTTCCGATGGCGGTGTTATCTGAGGGCACCGCGATGATTATCGCAATTGTCGACGACCGCGAAGAGAACGACGGACACAACAATAACAGCGAAAAAAAACGCGGCGAAAATTTGGAGACATGCTTGTTTATTTACCTGTTGCGGCCAACCGCCGCCTGCCCGTGCAGCTGTCAACTTTGAATCACATGGTCGCCTCGCCAGGGAGCTGGTGGGGCACGAGCACTACCGACAGCGGAGGAAACGGGGGCGGAGGCGCAGTCGGGCGCCCCCAGCCGCTCGGCGGAGCCCGAGGGCGGAGCGCGGGCCCCACGGCGGCGGAGCGCGCGCGACCGCCGCCGATCCAAACACACGGCCCGCGCTACTGCCGGTGTTGCCAGCGGACAAAAATCAACTATTGCGCCAAATGCAACAATACGCGCGCATGGCCACACAATGATTACGCAGAATGGCGACCAAATTAAATATCACATACAACAACGCCACAACAATATTTAACGCATCAGCAAATTAATATTCCGTAAAATAATATAACACCATAAATCATATTTAATTTGAGAACACCTCTAACTTAACAGTAAACCAGAAATATATATTTTGATTAAATTATGTGTTGAGTGTTTGGTACGTTATTAAGAATCATATAATGAATCAACGAAAGGGGCATAATAAAATATCAGGGCATCGAACTAGAACTAAACCGAATAAAAACGTTACTTAAATGGGAATGATAACCTAATATATATACAATAAATAAAAAAACAGTTTATCATCATTTGATCCAATTGAAAATTTCTTAGTTATACAATAATAATATATTAATTATTTTACCCACTCCTTTAAAAAATAAACGCCAAAATTGTAAAAAAATCCGTATAAAAAACACTATAGGAGGATTGACTTTTTAGTTAGTGACAGTAATACGTTTTAAAAATGTATATGAAAATTTATGGAGTGCAAGTATTATTTTCGACTGTCGAACTCGTTGTAGAAAATCCCGGTATAACAAGAAGCGTTATAGAAGAGTTTAGTGTTGATAATTGTTCAGTGCAAAAAATAGTTTAATGCTCATTTAGTAATGAATTCTTTACCCTCTCGAATCCAATTCGGAAGTGGTTTGATACAATTATAGACAGCATTAGATAAATAAAAAGCGATGAATCCTTAAAAAAGGAGCGGATCAATTTTAATCATTCGATAAATATTTTTTTTTTCAAAAATGCATAGCTTTGATCTTTTAATAATAAATAATCAATCGGAACTAAACCGAAACCCAAAATTAGCTATTATTTTGCGCGGAATCGAACCGTTTTATATTTTTTACTAGTCAGTTAACCAAAATGAAAAAAATGTCCTCAACGTACAAGCTTTTAAAAAAATAAAATAAAATAATTATACTTTAAATGCTTGCTGAAAAACGTATGACTTGACACTTAAAAAATGTTGCCACATTTATATTTATTGGAGTCCAACGGTGTCAACTAAAATGTCATCGTGACGAAAAAGACAATAAAAACAAAAATAAAATATGTATCTAAAATTTTATATGCGAATGGAAAAATGATCGATGTATTGATTCCGTTCAATTTACAGAATAAAATTAAAAAGCCCTTTTCTTAAATCTTGTATGAGTGTATTTTGTTTCTATAACGCGAGTTTTCTATAGCATTGTTCCGATTTCTTCGTTATAAGAGGGCTGATTGTAGTGTAAATTATCCAACGTGTAAAAACAGAATTAATAATACAGTTAACCCCCCCCCCACTAACACTAAAATCGGGAGCGTGTATGTTGGGATAGTGTTATTGGGGGTAAAGCCTGGCACGTGTCGAATACACAGACGACGCTAGCCAACGTTTGACTGTATGCACCGCACAGACGGCCGCCCGGCTGTGTGTCTGTAGCCGAATCCGTGTCAAATGAATAGTCGGCCTTGTATGAATGCGTCGCAATGCAACGGCGTGAATGCAACCGCGTGAATGCGACCGTTCAAGTTGGGGGTTGTCGGCGAATATTTCAACTCAGCGTGTAAATCGGGATAGTATGATTGAGGGGTCCACTGTATAGTTGTACAAATAAATCGATTAATTTAAGTACCTGAATGTGATGCTGAAAAATAAATATATATTAATTAAGTTATAAATGTTTATTAATTAATAAATGAATTTTAAAATCTTATATAATATGAATTTCTAAATTTCTAACTCTTATCCCAAATATCATACAGACTACTCACACACATATCATAACTAATAATAAAAAAATATATCATTATATTAAAACTTTAATGAAAAAGCATGGGGGCCTTGCCTCACACGTTTATAATAAAGAGCAGAAAAATTGAATATTAAATAAATAAAGCCATATAAATTATAAATTGTTATTTTTAAAATATTGCGATAAAGGAGATAAATAAAATTGAGCACAATACAAAATAAAAACTATATTTAAAAATATAAAAATAATAATACATCCTTGACCCTGAGTATAATTATATAAGGAATTTTCGTCACAGTTTAACGATTTCAATATATCTATATTTTACTAGCTATCACATATAAAGAGATTACAATACTGATATTATCTTCTAGGACTGGGATGATTGTGGTTGGCCTGCTGAATGATGATGGTGTCTCCTAGCGTGTACAAGAAGGCATTGCAACCTCGATGGCTGTTGGTAGAACATTTCCATCTCTGTTTGGGGTTCGTTGTGTTTTTAACGTTTTGCATATTGTACGTGTATCCGTTTAATTTGATAAGGGGCCTTCCTCTTTGCGATATCAAATACGATGCTGTTGAATATAAAATTGCATAAATTAGTCCAACGATAATCGGATAACACAATCATCATAAATAATTAAAATAAAAATTATACATCATCATACTTCATTACAGTAAATATTATTACTCATCGGCCCTAAAACGTTTAAATAAATAAAACTACTAATAATATTCTAAAATCTTTGGTTTATTATACACAAATGTATAATGTCTAATTATATATTATAACAATTAAAGATATGTGTTAAAAATACATATCGCATATCAGGAAGATTCAAATGTCAAACTGAGATTTTTCACAATTATCATTAGTAATAAATAGGAATATGCATATTAATTATTAATGCTTCTCAGCATTATAATACTTTTTAAAATTCATTATATTTATAATAAATTATTTGAACATAAAAACGACTAAATATTTGAACAAAAATATATATGTATTTGTAAAATTATGACTAAATATGAATATTTATTGCAGAGTCCATGCATAGAAATCATCCACCAATTATTTATAACACTATACAGATACATATACAACATTTCATAAAAAAAATAATTTATTATTTTTGAGACTAATTAATATTAAAATCACAGAACTTCTAAAAACCCAATTATGGTTTTATATACATCGCACAGACTAGAGGAAAATAATAAATTAAATTAAAAAAATATGGCATAGTATTGACTAGAATATGTATGTGACGATAAGGCGTCTAAAATTATTAACATCGACGTCCTCACAACGACGCCATAGTGATGACAAAAATTCAATCTATTTCGCTTTTTTGATGCACGATCGGTAGCTCGTTTATTTGCATCAGCTTTGGATATTTAGATTTGGTCTCGCCCTTATCAATAAAACAGGAATAAAACGAAATAGGATTAAGTAAATTCGAGTTTGGCTGTTTTCTACTGGGATGATTGTGATAGTCCTTTTTGATGATGATGACGTCTTCTTGAGTGTATAGATAGGCCCTGCAGCCTCGATAGCTGTCGGTTGAACAGTTCCATCGCTGTTTCAGCACGTTCTGCTGAACTCCCTTTTTTCCCGTGTGTTTGTAATATGAATAGCCATCGAGCTGGATTTGGATATTGCCACGCTGAGATCTGCAATATGTAGCTAAAAATAAAAAAAATAATCATTATTATCGTTCGATGACGAAGAAGGAATAATATATTTTTAAGGACTATGCTATGGTTCCTGATGACGACTTCCGATGTAGTGAAGGGCTTCGTTGATCGTAGCCTTAACCCTTTAAATGTGAGAAGCTGATATATCGGCTTAAAAACTTTGCGTCTTAAGTACGTCAAGCTAGTACAGTAATACCCCCAATAGCGCGTGTTCTGATAGCGCGAATGTGAAAAAAATAGCGTAATTAACCCTAATAACGCGAGGGCATTCTATTAATGCATAGCTCGACCGTAAACTCGCCTGTGTGTTGATCTCGCTCGCACATATATATGTTCTCATGTGTGCGAGTGTCGGTACATTTCTCACATTCACGCCTGATGTAGACAATGAGCCATCACTGATATCATGGCGCTCAAGATAGCATGCATGGCAACCGAATATTTCATTCATCTAAGATTCATAATTTTTTTTACATTGTTCTTAGTTTTGGCAGATTTGTATTTTTTTGCAAAATCTCCCTAACCCTAAATTTTTGTATGTGCTTTATTATCCCGATAACGCGTTGTTCCAATAACGCGGTCCCAACATTCGCGCTATCGGGGGTATTATATTACTGTATATAGTCAAGACTATAAAAATAGGTCTAATGTTAGGCATCATACCAGTGTGGTTAGACAAATTTTCGAAAAATAAAATCGTATATTTTATATTTTATTATACGTAGAATTCTTTCCATATCAAAATTATATTTTTTTCGTAAATCTAAATATATAAATTTACGTATTATTGTGATTATCTAATTATTATTTGAGAATGTTGCAATTTAGTCATAAAGTCGGAACCGAAAAGTAATCAAAATTTCATAGATGAGCTCATTCATAGCTAGTTTGTATCGAAACACGGTTCCGAAAGCTCATAAGTTTTGTTATTACGTTAAAGGTAATATTCTGAAACTAAACAAGTGTCATCGGAGGTTTAAAAAGTTTTAAAATAGAAATAGGAATCTCAAAGATTTCGCACGAAAAGGACGTCCCGACAAATTAGATGATGATATCCCGAAGACGATAGTGGATTTAGATCCTCGACAAAACAATTGAGAAATCATTGAAGATTAGCCAATCTTAAATGATTTCCATTGTCTACAGTTGAAGATAATCTTCGTCGCATAGGAAAATTGTACAGGCAAGGAATTTGGGTTCGTCATGAATTGACAGAGACGGCGTTCGATCATCGGCGTATCATCTGTGCTTCTCTTTGTCTCGGTATAAATCCGATCTGTTTTTGCGACGATTTGTAACTGAAGATGAGAAGTGGGTGCTATATAATAATCCTGTACGAAAAAACAATGGTTTCCTTTCGGAGAAGTACCTGTTCAGACTCCTCGATCATCACTAACAATAAAGATGGTCCTTACTACACGTCCTACTATAAATTGCTTTAAGCTGGTAAGATCATTACACTGTATTGTGGACAGCTCGAGAGAATGAAACAAGAGCTCAAAAAAAAGCGATCTGTTTGGGTTAATAATAAAAAAGGTCGCATTTTCTTCCTTCAGATTTTTTGTCATTTAAAGAATGTTCCATCGATTTAAAAAGATAAAAATGAAGAAGGAAAATCTGATGAATATGTAAGATGCTTTGAGATTTCAATGTTTAACCCTTTCAATGCGGCGGGTCTAAACACAATTCTGCATCTGAGTGCGGGCCGTTTTGTACCAAATTAGTTTATTGGCGAGGTTAATTTGTATTCACCGTTTACCGCTATTCTTAGACCATTTTCCAAGCAGAGATTTATGCAAACATGCTGATTAGGATATGCTGATTTGAAAAATAACTCTGATTCGATTTATATTCACAATAACCGAACAAAATATCAATTGCTCAAACAGAGATTAAGGAGAAAAAATGGGAAACGCGAATCAAAAAAATAAAAAAATGCGAAATGCAATTTTCTTTTATACCATTACATCCGTACACGTACGTAGAACATATACTGTACGTGGAACACCCTAACAACCCCTGAGCCGAGATAATTTCACCCGATACTACTGCGGAGATTTGGAAATCGTTACTATTCATATTTACATTACATGGTTCCTATAATCTCTTTGGGGATGTTGTATATTTATTGATAGCTGTGTTTATTAATATTTTAAAACAAACACCATCACTTAACTCGGTCTAGTTTACATGTAACGACAAGTTAAAGTTTTAAAGAATCTCGCGCATGTACCACATGCGGCCGCACCCTGGACACGATTTGTATGCGCATGTACGTCATGCGCCCCGCACTGAAAGGGTTAAACTCTCAAATTTTGTCCACGTCGTCTGAAGGGGGTCTATCAGAGATCCCATGCTTTTCAAGCCAAAATATTCATGAATTGTTCATCAATATTATGATTTTTTTAAAAAAAAAATGGATTATTTTATGAATAAAAATAGTTATTCATGAAAACGCTTCATAATTTGGTCGATTTTTAGATATTTTACTTATCAATATGACGCGTAAATTACACCCACTCGGCGATGACTGAGCTCTAGCAGCACGTGTAACTCGCACGTTTCACTCGCACTCGGTACATCCATCGGATGCGAGCGAGAAAAAACGTCGTGGAAACATAAGCGAATAATGTGGTTTTTATATTTTTTTCGCAATTGCAGACAATAAAGGACAATAATTATTTATAATATTTATTTTTTAAACAAATACAAAAAAATTGTCGGCATTGCTAAGAATTACATATATTCCCTCTCAATCTATAGTTACTAGATTAATAGTTTTTGTTACGTTGTTTGATTTCAAGGCAAAAAAGTTGTACGAATTTAGGAGGGTGGAAAAAACGCAGTTTTTATATCCTCCAAATTCGTATATTTTTATTTAAATTCACAGTTGTAGAATGAGAAACAACTGATAATTAGATGAAGCGAGATCCGGAGGATAAGGCGAATGTAACAGTAACTTCCATTCGAAGTCCCTATATTTTTAATATCTTTTTGCTGAATAGAGTCTAGTGTTGTTGAGGTTTCAGATTGACGCGTACATTCTAAGACAGCTCGGAATAAATTGTTTAAAAATTAATAGCACTTATTTGTATCACTAATTACACAGTCGACACTCCTATAGTTATATGAGTTAGTTAGCTGCTATAGAGCAGTGTGTGCGACAGTCCCTCCTATAGAGTTTCCTTCTAGATCACCGTTTTCTACAAAACGCTAAATTATCTAGGTCAAATTACATATTTCGTAAATATGTAATGCATTGTTGTGCGTAATTAAGCTCAGCTTTGGTTGACAATAAAATACAATACGCGTGCGTAAATCTAAACATCGAACAAAGTCATTTAAAATATGCGAATGGAAAATATTTAATATATTGACAAATAAAAAAATGGTTGCTCAATTTTATATGGGACGAGTTTCTATAGCATGGACTCTATGTCGGCTCTATAGGAGGGATAATTGTGAATTTATTTGCTAGGGTGATTATGCGAATGTCTTTTAAACAGAATAATTTTATTCCACGTGTAAATATATGCGCTACAACCATGGTAAGTGTGCGAAGTGCATTTCCACAACTGTTTCTCGTGTTCGTCGGCTCCTTTATTCCGTTTGTAATATTTGTAACCCTCGTACAGAACTTGTATTTTGCCCCTCTTAGATCTGACAAATTGTACTGCAAAATTATAATAGGGTTAATATCATTTATTTACATGTATTAATATCTTAATATTAATTAAGATATTATTTAGAAGTTTGATTGTTCAACTAGGTCGTTTTAAATCCGCGATTCGTTGTCAGGATTTTGACGGCTAATTGTGTATAATCATATATTTTTTATGAAAATTATTTTAATTAAGATTATGGAGCCGAAATACGATATATCGTATTTTGCTAAGTTGACAAAAAAATACTAAATACGACGCATCACTCTGATCATGCATATTTCGACTCGAGTAAAAATAAACATATATTTTTAAAACAAATGTATTATTACTAAATATTAAAATATATTTAGTAATAATACATTGAAATAACATTAATAAATAGTATATGTAAAAGGATAGTCAACAATATCTAGATAATTAAATTATTTACTAATCTAACTGACTAATAGAGTAGGGTATTATCGTATTCATTTTTTGCGATTGCTGCAGTAGCCATGTATATATTTCCGAGTTATATAGCCGAGCCTCCACGATTTCAAAAGAGTGGATGATCGGAAACGTATGTGCACTGCACAAGAAGGGAGACATAAGAGACTAATCCAACTATAGAGGAATCACTCTGAATCACACGACGACAAATACATTGTAACCAGATCTCGAGCGGCTCCCAAAGATGAATGCCGGCGAATAATAAGAGTGGTATTCATCCATGGGATTGAGGATCAATGACACTAAGATAAAATACATGCTCATATGCCAAGGATAAACCCTTGAACCCTTGAACCCTTGAGAATCGACGAGTACAGCTTCGAGGCCGTCTAGGAATTCACATATCTCGGCTCACTTATTACATATAACAATGAAACCAATTTGGAAGTACGAAGAAGATTACTCTCAAAAAGAGAACAAACGAATACCGAGACAAACCCCTTCTTACTTGCCTGGACACAGTCGAGAGGGTAAAATCCGATACCAACATGGTAGAAATGTACGTCCAATGCCAGCAATGGCCAAGAGAGGGAAACTCTTTACAAAAAAAACCGCATACCAAGACGGCTCGGGTCCCCGCGGTATGGACACGAAAGGGGAGCCCTCACGTCACGTGTGAGACTCAGGTTCCTTTGGCCTCGACTACCATGCGAGAGTTTGGTAAGGTTCCATGCCCTCAGCGAGTGAGAGCCTTGTGACTGGCAAATGATGATGATGATGATGCCAAGGACAAACCCTTGAACCCTTGAGAATCGACGAGTACAGCTTCGAGGACGTCTAGGAATTCACATATCTCGGCTCACTTATTACAGATAACAATGAAACGAATTTGGAAGTACGAAGAAGATTACTCTCAAGGAAAAATGAAGTCAAACTCTACATGAATCTCATCAGGCATATCCTAACATACAGGTCTGTACCGAGGAGCTGTATTGACTATATCGGTCACAGCTGTCGTCACAGTAGACAGACTCCATTAGGTCGGTCACGTGTCAAGGATGCTGAACAGTCAGCCACTGAAAAGGCTTATTGTTAACAAGCCGTCTTGTCCCCGGCGGAAAGTAAGATTAAAGCTGAGGTGGTTGAACTGTGTACAGAGGGACACTAGATCATTGAAACTTACCGGAAGATTGAGCAAAGTGGCGGCAGATCGAATAAAATGGAGAAGGATGTTGGATGAGGCCAGGGCTCTACAACAGGGCTGTTGCGCTTATGATGATGATAATTGTGACAATACTCTCAGCGATTTTTGATTATTTTCAGCACAATGGTTTTGAGCTTTTATTCCGAAAACGGATAAGTATATAGTTTTATTGGACAGATTCGTGTATAAATATTTAAAAAAAATCAAAGAAATTTAAGAAACACCCATCCCTCGATTCATACGGTAAACACCGTGCAAATCGAGACCACACGAAATAAATAAATATATGAAAAAAGGCGGATAGGTTCTTCTTTACAAAAATAAAAGATATGCATAAATAAAAATATTTATTGACACTTATTATATAACATATAAAATAAATAACTATCAGTTGTAATATTTTCTTAACATCTAAGGACATTTCTCGGATATCTGCACGGCTTTGCGTAACATAAAACATTTTTTTTACTACAAGCAAAACCGTGTACATCGAGGGATGGGTATAAATAAAAATTGTACACTAATTATATAATAAATTTACAAATTTCACAAGACGTTTTCCATGAAATATCTTTGGCTTATGCCTTTTTTTTATGACGTTGCCTTTGAATCATCCGCTGAGAAGACGTGTATACCGGAAGTTTGCTCGCTACCTCCGAAGAAACTCCAGCTATCACGCCCCGGATGATCTCGCGGGGTTTTTCATTAGTTGTCATCGCCCTATGACGGATTTCTGCTATGATTTTCATTGCTTCATTTTTATCTGGATCTGCTGGATGATTATGTTCAAAGGAGCTAATGATAAAATCGTCTTGATTTATTTTCACTCGTCCATTACAACCTTTCCGCGTACATCTCCAAGATGTACTCCCATCAGCCAATACTCTACATTTACGAAGCTGATATCCTTTGTGTAAAAGATGATGCTTGTGTTGCTGTGATTCGATTCGTTCTAGCACTAAAAAATGAAAATAATTAATAACGCATTCCACGCCAAGAACGATACACACACTTACGATATTAAAGTGGAAGAAAATATTGAAAAATGGTATTTATAACATTTAATATACATAACAAAATAAATACACTTAACAAAAATTCTCGAATATATTGAATAAATAAATACGTATGTTTTAATGATTGTGATTATTTTTAAAAAACACAATTTCATCATCGACCGTGTGGACAACTGCTCTACAACCCAACGCTTGATGCGTAGAACAACTCCATCTGGTTTTTAATCGATACTTTTGATGCATGCGAAATTTATATGTCCCAAATTTAATTAACGGTCGTCCAGTTGCCGAAATTCCGTAAATTGCTGTAAAAATTATACCTCTATTATTAAAAATATAAGTCATTGCCACCCGTTGGAATCTGCTAATTGAAACAACCGATTTTAACAGTAAAATAAAAATATTTATTATTTATTTTTGTGACATATTACATTAAATTCATGCAATGGAACCTCGATATATCGTTCACCCACACATAACGACCATAAAAACAATTGATGTATCGTTTACCTTGATCTATCGTCTTAAAAATATGATCCTGTGATACATTTCATTGATAGATTTTGTCCTATTTTTTGAGGGATTTTTGCTGGGGATAAGAAGTGGGTCCTCTACATCAATCTGAGGGAAAAAAACGATTACTTTCATCGAATCAGGTATATACCCCTGGGCCATCATCGACTTTAAAGGTACTCTTTTTGTATTTGTGGAGATATTTTGGGAATAATTCACTGGCCAGATTATTACAACAGAGATGTAATATCCCTAATTACATTAACACTGTATGAGCCGTTCACGCCTATTGGCGTGATTTTGTAGCCAAGCGTTATGAGCCGTT
>JAGXCT010035350.1:4990-28511 GCA_022495035.1 Philopotamus ludificatus
GAGGGAATTCGAGGCGTCATAAGGCGCCCATATAATGGAACTTGATTCGAGCAAGAAAAGCAAGAAAAATATTTTCTAACTGTGTGATGAATATCCCTGGAACGTTTTTAGACGGTGATTCACCAAAAAACAGAACACGCCTAGCGAGGTAAAGGGACAAACAGCTACTGATAATTATTTTATAAGTGTACGTACATATTTAAAATGGACATTAGTTATATATTTACGAAAATTCTAATTTGACCTTGAAAATATTGTGTTTTGTAAAATGAACGCTATAGAAGGGACCGCTATACAAAAAATTGCCGCAAACGCTATAGAAAAAAACGCTATAGGAGGGTTGACTGTAATCTTATAAGTAATATCGCTTTTTGGACAGGACCTGTGGTACCAGTGGCGTAGCTGGCGTTGGTTTTATTGTACTCAATGCTGTTTTTAGAAGTTTTAAAATGTCTGTAAATGTTTCAGTTGCTTCGCAGACGTATCTTTTTTGTCAGTGCCTGGAAAACTTCATCAGCTATTTGTTTCATCTTTGAATTATCGCTTAGGAAGATATATGGCTAGATTGTGTGGTGCACACAGACGCCAAGAGGGAAGAATTTGAAAATAAAAAATTATAATTTAATAAAATGAATTACATTTCTTAAAATCGACAAGTAATTGTACTGATCATTATCATTTGTCAGCCACTAGACACTTACTCGTTGAGCGTATGGGCCTTACCAGACTCTCGAATGGTAATCGAGGCCAAAATGAATCTGAGTCCGTCAAGTTACTTGAGGGTACATTTTTGTGTCCATACCTTAAGGGCACAGTCTTTGTATGCGGTTTTTGATAAGAGTTTTCGTTCTCTTGGCCTTTGCTGACATTAAACTTGTATATTCTAACACTGTTGGTATCTGATTTTACCCTCCCGATTGTGTCCAGGCAAGTAGGAGGGGATTTTGTCTCGATATTCGTTTCCCTTTTCTCTCCTCGTTATCTGCTTATAATAATAGTCGCAAGGGATTATTAACCATATCGCGCAATAGCAATCCTTTCATCATGGGAAAAACTTCCGCAAAGAAGCGTCCCATAGAAAGAAAACATCAAGCTTAGCATTTATCGGTCAACAGATTAGGGTTTTCCTTCCCAGAGTTTGTCCGTAATCCACTCTAAATGAGCTCCGATCATGTAGACCCCCACTTTTTTCTTCTTGACATGGACCCCCTAACAGCGCAGCTGTCAGAGGGGTGGGTGCCCTTGAAAGAAGGAAGTAGAGTGAAAGTATCGTTACTAGACCATTAATCGATCAACAGTTTAGGGTTTTCCTTCTCGTGGCATACTGGTACTGTGGTGAAAAATCCGTAAGAGTACAGATATGTAAAATCAAAAGGTTTTTAATCATTAATAAAGATTAATTTACTTCAAGCTGTGTGCCATATTTTTCTCATACTCAATTCAGTATGGTTTTGTCAGAAAACAATTTGAATTGTGCAAAAATTTGACAATAATCTCGATTTCCGATCGTTCTTCCTTCATTCAGTATATCATCTATTCCAAAGGTTGTAAAATGTCAAAGATGGAATAGTATACAAGCACTTGAAACGGACCTCCTAAGCTTTTTCTTCAATAAACCGACTGAATTATTAACACATTTATTTATTTATTTGACTACGATGAATGAATGACATAACAGAAAAGATTCTAAAGATGCAAAGGGAATGAGTCTCTCACACTAATATTCCTTCAAGTGTCAAACCACGACACTGGTAAATTTTAATATTATTTCAGTTGGATTGAAATTTATATTATTTGTTTTATATATATTTATTCAACGAAGGATAGATGGCATGGAATTAATTAATTCCAACATGACAAACTATCTACATAAATATTTTTATAAAACATGCGGAGGTAATGGATCTCTTCCTCTTACATACCCCCTGGCCAGTGTTATAAAGAGTTTCCTGAATTCATAGTTTTCATCGAACACCTATCCGACTACTAACTTAGCTTAGTTACATACAAGCTATAACACTGGTTGACAACAAATGATAATAAAAAAAATATTATCGATTCATTTAGTATTTTATTCATTCAAAACCTACCTCAAAAAACGACAGTACTTACGTAACGACCTAAATATATTGAACCGTTGAATTCTTTTCATGCCGTTGACAATGGCACAATTTTTTTGGCAAAATAAAATATAGAGATTTTTGCATGAGACAGACGGGTCCGACATGTGGCATGCGATAAGTGACTCTTTGCAAAATTGCACGTGAAATGCAATCGTGAAATTTTCTGGCCAATGTTAAATTCATACGAATTTTTCCATCTGTTCGTGTCAACATATGGGCATTGTGAAAACTGAACTCGTGCAAAATAAAATACACGTTATTCATTTGATACGCTTTGATTTATTTTTTTTGCGAAAAATCGCACTGTCAAAAGCAGAAAATGCTGTTTTTCCTATTATTATATGAATGGAAATATTGAAACATTTTTTCCGATATCCGATATGGAAATAAAAAAAACAATTTCAACGACAATGGAAAAATCGAGCGACGTTAAAAATATATTTTTTGCATACAATCATTTTACGTCTAATACTTTAAGTATTTAAGCATTTAAAAATGTTATTCGTGAAGATGTTCATGAGTCATATGATGCAGTAACGTGAGTAGAGGAACATCACTTATAGCTGAAACAATTAAAGGAAGACTGAAGAACTATTCTCTCCATAAAGAACTCAAGTTTAACTGTACTCGACGACTATAGAAATTAAATCGGGTATCCTCGCGCCATAAATATGAATCTATAGTAATAATAATTTATTCAGATCGTGGCAGTGGCGGATTTTCCCTTGGGCGCATAAGGCGCCCCCTGGGGCCTCATTAATTCAAGGGACCTCAAAGTTCAGCTCTCAAAACGTTTTTTTTTATCGTAACAAAATTAATTAATAATCTAGCAGTATTCCCTAAATTAATATGACAAACGAATAACTTTTCCAGGTATCTACTCCAACGATCATATTTTGAACCCTTATTTCTAATATTTTTTTTGGATACTTTGGATGGGACACATTTTATAAATGAAATTATACCTACGATGGTGAAATCACTATTATTGAGTACAATAAAATAATTATAGACCGACTAACCAGGGAAGTAAAACATTTTTGCGTACAAATAGGTCACTTAAATGATATATATATTAAATTGTTTTCTTTAATTTTGGTTTGGGATGAAAACTTTTAAATATATATATTTAAAAAAATGTTATGTACCCCTGAAACAATACTCTGCAAATTCTTCAATACGTAACACAGACCGTTCAAAATGTATCGCATACTTTTATTATTTTACGATGTCGAGCCATCGTTTTAAGCAATTCTAGGTAAATAGCCAAAGACGATTAAATCGGCTCGTGGCAACCAAAGGGTTTAAAGAAGAATTCATCAATATTTTAAATTGCTTGGGGTCCCTGAGATGCCCCCTTCGGACGACGCGGTTCTTTTCCAGCCACCGTGGTGGATGGGTTAATGAAAAACAATGCAAGGCAAGGGGGCCATCGGTATACAAGCCCTCAGAGGCCCTTTGAATTTTATAATTCTTTCCATCAATTTACATAAATTGATGTAAAATTAATGTGTAAAAAAACGTCGTAGAATGCGCATTATAGGGTGTAGGGGTAGTAAATATATTTTGAGGAGGGGTACCTCAAAGTTGAATTGCGCCTTGGACCTCTCAAGTGCTAAATCTGACCACTGATCGTGATTTTCAAGATTTTGAGTCTAAAAAGCACTCACTGTGGACTAAGCCACAACTACTGCTATTTTTTTTGAGAGTTTGCCCCATCTTGCTTCTTTCTGGACGCAGCTTCTCTAATTCTTTACTTTCTCTAAGCCTTAAGACTACCCTAATGGCTTCAAAATATAATCGAAGCACTTATATCCTTCTGGGCCTGTTTTATAAAGCTGCATCTTCGAGTTTTGTGGTAAAATTTTGATAAAAATTTGAAGAATTCATTTTATTCCATGTTTTTTCACATAATATTCTACTTGAACAACCATCAATGAATTTATTCCGTGAATTCTTCAACCAATTCCGGATCTATCTGATCCTTGAATGCCTAGTTTGATTTAAGCATCTTCTTAGAGCGTTCTTCACCAAAAGAACTGATTCAACCAGTGGTGAAATTCTTTGAATTCTTCTGGGAATATATCTAACCCTGATGCCTCTGTATGACCAAAAGTTTGTTAAGTGTTTGCTCTTCTATCATCATTCTGTTTCCAGTTTATATCTCGCGGGCCCAGTTGATATAAATTTGTGTCCCCCCGCTCGTCTACTCCCTCCGCCCTGCGGCACCGTGCTCATCAGAGCTGCTGATAACTCAGCGACCAGCTAAGTCGATTTAAACAATCACCTGCTATAAACGTTTTTATGCATCCTTAAACTCACCCTGTTATCTAATTCATATCATGTTAATAACTTTATGTGTTTCGATGACCTTCAAAACAAAGCGGGAGCGCTGAACGTATTTGCCAGCTATCACCAACCTTGCTTTTACAGTAAAATTTCATATTAGAATTTGCAAAAGCCCACTCTCTGGGCTACCTAGTATAATTGTTCCTTAAATATCACGGGATTTCAAAATATCTACTGAAAACATCATCGAAGGGAATGACATCCCGCTATCTTCGAATCGTAAACATGCTTAGGACTTTAAGCAAGCTTAGAATTAACCACGTAAAGGTACGTAGAAACGCATGCTTTAGAATAACCACGTAGAGGTATGTAGAAACCCTTCTTAGTATCTCTGTCGCCAGTAATTGGTGTAGAGATGCGACTATCCCGGGCTACTTTGACCTGATTCTTTATCCATCCAAAGGCCAATACCGGGATAGTAGCTTGAACCGTTTCCCTTCACATTACCGCTTTCTACAAACTTGCCCCGTCCTTTCAGTTCCCAGGCCGTAGTGACAACGGGGAAATCCTTTCGGATGGAAGCAATACCACACCCGGCAGCTGTTTAGACTATATTTAGATGTAGGTTAAGGTAAGGCTAGTGGATCAACCTGCACCAGGATTACGTAGCCAACTAATGTTGTTCTTGGCGTGCTCCGAAATGTCGGAGGAGACCCCAACAACGACGAGCGCGCAAAGAATGGCAAAGTAAAAGCCATACGAAAGGCGCCACTACAATTTGCCCAATCGAGGGTGAATCTTTGGCAACTTTAAAATCACACGTCCGCGAATCGGCTCTTGATCAGTGGAAGGAGAGGTGGGATTCCTCCCGCAGAGGGCGGATTACCTATCTCTTCTTTCGCGATATCAGAGCCAGGCTTAATTGTCGCTGGATCTTCCCAGACTTCTGGGTCAGTCAATTCCTACCTTGTAGCATCTCCACATTGCTGGTGTGGGCACGTCTGTCAGGATTAGTCACGTTCTGTGGACCTGTCCTTACCTGGCCGATGCGGTATTTCTTCTACGAGTCTCCCGGTGGAGGGTCCTATCGGACATATGAATCTGGACATAGGTGTGGTTTGCTGCAGGGCATTTTCTCGCTTTGCATCGACTTTCGGAGAGTTGTGCAAAGCTACTTTCCCTCTCCATTCTCCCCTTTCTTAAAAAAGACTAGCATTATATTTTAACATCACGCGTTTCAAGAAAAAAACTGCTTCTGTTGCACCGATTAAACCGGCCCCAAGCCAGTATATGTGTTGTGTGTGGATGGCAAGGGATGGAACTGTGTCGGACCAGGCTGACACAGTCATGGGTACAAAAGAATTACCCTAAAAGATCTCCAGAAATACTTTATGGCACTTGATGAAATACCTAATTCTTTTTGCCCTTATATATGTTTCCCTTTATCATCATCATTTGCCAGTCACGAGGCTCTCACTTGCTGACGGCATGGACCTTACCAGACTCTCGCATGGTAGTTGAGGCCAAAGGAACCTGAGTCTCACACGTGACGTGAGGGCTCCCCTTTCGTGTCCATACCGCGGGGACCCGAGTCGCCTTGGTATGCGATTTTTCTAAAAGAGTTTGCCCTCTCTTGGCCACCAATATTGTTATTGGATTTTACCCTCCCACTGTGTTAAGGCAAATAGAAGTGGGTTTGCCTCAGTATTCGTTCTCATCTTCTCTAGACGTTATCTGTATAACGGTCACGATTGACAGTGGCAGGCGTCACACACACACACACACCTATAGATATACAGGCGCATCGCTGAGTTATTGGCCTGTCGCGCAATAGCAATCCCAACATGCGGAAGACCTCCTGAGAGAGGGGTCCCCTAGAAAGAAGGAAAAGGAGCGAAAGTATCGAGACTAGACCGATTATTGGTCAACAGATTAGGGTTTTCCTTCCCAGGGTATACTGACTCTGTGGTGAGAAATCCGTTAAAGACCAGATTTATTTATGCACACAAGGATGTGTGTACACCAACATGTACATATTTTTGCACTCTTTTGTTGGGTATTAATCAAAGTTCAATTGGGCCCCTAGTCAACTCTATGAAGGGTTATGTTGACTGCAGTTTAAAAAATGTAATAAGATGCTGACCATCAATGGTAGATAGTTGTGTTTCATTTCCGAAAAGCTCTTTCCCTTTATATCTACCATTAAATCATGTGTCAATTAATGACTTATTTTTAAGCGACACGATAATTAGGGATGATGCTCATTACCAATGATTGTAATTAAAAATAAAAATAATAATCGACGAGGATGGGATTCGAACCCACGCGTGCAGAGCACATTGGATTAACGGTCCAACGCCTTAACCACTCGGCCACCTCGTCCGCATAACAACTGGCTCCGAATAAACGGAGTCTTATCATTTTATTTTTAATTTGATTAATGATGAGTTGTAACAGTTGGCGATTAACATAACACAATGTCAATAATCATAAGTGCTAATTTACCGTCGATTGTTTGCTTGAATCGTTATAAATTAAGAATAATTACACATCTGGCCGATAAAACATCGGATGGAATCGCGAATCTCGCCAACATCGGGTGCAGACAGTGGTACAGGCGCCACAACAGGGGGATCTTATAACACAGGGCTATAAGCAACCCAATGGCGATACGTGGCACTAATTAAATAATTATTACAAATAATATCAATCGAAAATCAGCAATATCACATTCGATTCACAAGATAAATCTATTTATATACTTTAATTAATCAAAATTATTGAACGAATTAATAAATTAATGCCTGTTATCGCAATTGTTTTATGTTAATTCATTTTTTTTTTTTTAATTATGTATATGATTTAAATTATTATTTAATGGCATCACGCACCTCCGCTGTGGAAGGAGGCTCAGAAAAGTGTACACAATATCAGGAATATCAGCAAGTCCTGGTACTGTATCGGTTGCTTAGCGACGGAATTCACCCTCTATTCACTAACACTAGCTCAACCCCTGCGAGAGGACCCTCAGACCTGATCCTCCGCACACACGTACATATCAAACGTGCAATGTCGCAAAAATCCATTATTATTACTCTTCAAACATGGTCGTATTTTTACAATTTAAGACCGTAATAATAGCGCATTGCATTAATTATTATTATTTAACGTATGCTAATCGTCCAATCAATGATGCACGATCGGCCATTTGTAATCAATTGTCAACCAATCAGAGCGCGTCATCCGCCATAGACAATAATAAATAATCATCGTAGTTCATAGACAATATTAAATATATATTTTTATTTGGTGTTTTTAAAATTGGCCCTTTGCAATTTTGGGGCTGTTTGTGTATATATACGCATATACAAATTAACTGGCTGATGTATGGACACCAGAAAGGCGTTTCCGTCCAGCCGCAGAGGAAATTGCTTCGGCGTGGGGATGCTAATTGTTAATCTGTTTGCAAATACCGAAACCCTATTCAAATCCAATGACAGCTAGGCGCTGTTAGCATTAATGAAAATTAATTTCTAGAAAATCGACTGTGCCCAACGCATTATTAACGCCGAATTTATTGCGATAATATTAATAATTTATATAATATTGACGTGAAAGATTGCAAGATGAAAAGTTTTGTACAGCCCCTCATCTCATCGTTAATTTGCATGCTAACTGCTAATTTTGCGGGCATCAAAGAAATTGACTCCTTTGATTAGCGGAGCGAAAGGGGCGAATCGTTGCATAGAAAAGTCCGTTGCATTTTAAAAACTGGTTTCAAATTATTTTAACCACAAATTGCCTCGAGAATTTTTACTTATATATATTTTTTTTTATCCTCAGAGGAAGCGAAGTGAGATGGAAGTAATTGCCCGTGTTGCTAATTGGATCCTTGTCTATTCATCGTAGACTGGTCCTCTTGACGTGTTTTTAACAAGAGCTGAGGAATGATTTGCATCTTTGAGAGGAACACCCATAGCAGACTACTTCAGCTGGCTGCAATATTCAATACGAACACATATATCATCCTAATTAGCAGATTGATCCGATAAATATAACATAACCTCAATCAAATGTGACGTCTAATAAAAAAACAAATGAATATCAAATGTCATTATTTTATTCATTTATAATTTTTGGTCTTAACGCCACAATTCTGCGCTTTGTTTAAAAAAAATATGTCATAATATGCAGACAAAACTTTTTGTCACAGAAAGTTACATTCAAAAGCGCTGCCTTTGTCTAGATTTATGCGATAGTTAGTGGCTCACTTGCATAAGTAAAATCTCAGACGGACAAAAAACTGCAATACCTTTGTTGCGAAAGTCATACCATAGGGGGAGATTGTTTGTTAGTCGGCCATTGTTACCCTAGGCTTCTTACTGCAGAGGCATTATAGTTGAAACATCACAAATGAAGTTGGCAGACAGTTGTATGTGTAACGCAGGCATTTTTTTTTAATTTACAGCATATAAATCATTTTTAAAACGGAAGTGAATTTTGCTAATCCTAATACTAGACAAAAGAAACCTTGCATAAATATAATCCGCATAAAAAAAGTAATATGATACTCGTGTTCATATTATGTATTTTTAGCAATAATAAATTATCGTGACGTGTATAAAGTCGGAATAAATAAAACGCCAATTGATATTTCTGTAAAAATATATATGAAATAAAAATACGTTCACATATAAAATATACATTTGTCTATTTATTCAACATTATAGTCTTTGAACGATGTGAATCGGGAATAGATATCGGGATCCCGAGCGTAGAGTGCTCCGCCACGCCACGCATACGTTATAGGATCGTCAGGTACTGTGATTTTAATTGGTAAATAGTCCAAGACAATAGCTCTCAGCTCGTTATAAAGTCTATCTTTAAAACCGGTGAACAACGCACATCCCCCGACGACGACGATATTGCTGAGCATGTGCGACCACGTTTCCTCGGGACACGCTTTCAATGAATCGACGACGGCTTCGGCTAGGCCGACTTGGTGTATTCCTACGTCAGACGGTGAAAATAACAGTTCGGGCACAGAAAATCGTTCGTTATTGAGCATTAAACATTGTTGTATTGAATCTTTTTTGATGTCGGTGTTGGCGTCTTTGAAATATCCTCGTCTAGACGATACGTAATCGGGTAAAACATATTCTCTCTTGATGGTGTTTTCGGAGCCGTGTTTTTTCGATACGATCATATCGGATATATAATCTTGTGATACATAACACGAGTCCTCTTTCACCTGATTCATTACGTACGTTTCGTCCATTACGTTCAATTGCCTATATGATATTACTTCTTTGAGCTGATTCGTTAAAAGTTTACCGCCGACGTCGACTCTCCTAATGGCGTCCATTACTTTCTCTCCTTTCATATAAGGTACTATGTGCGTAAAACTATAACCCGTATCAATTATCATAGTGCATAACGTGTTTTTATTCGTTTTTCTATAATGATAATCGCACAGATCAGTCGGATTAATCGTTAACAACGAGTGTATGCCGTATTCTCCGAATAATAACTGTTGCATGCCCTCTTGAATATAACTGAAATTAAATAACGGTTCCGTGACGATGAACGGAGTCTCTTTGAATTTCACCGGCAGACAATCTTTACTAAATATGTAATCCCACGACATTTTCTGCGTGGTCCAATTCAATATGTAACCCTTTTGAAACGCCAGCATGAAGTAGACGCCGGCGGGATCGCGGCACTTGTCGATCTGATCGCCGACAAACAGCCGCCGCCGCTCCGATTTAACTTTCATTGCACAATTTGGTATAATCTTTGGTGCGCCGTTGGACAATCCGACCTTGGCCGTATGTCCACCATTATCTACGATGCAACAAACTTTCTTCGACATCGTTTCGGTGCAAAATTAACCGCTCGATATATTGTCACGACAAAAAAATCAATATCTGAAACAAGATAAAAACTCGATTATAATACCATCACATGGCGTACACTTTATATTGTTAATAAATCAATGCGACAACTTTTTGAAGCGATCGTAACGTTGTCACAATGAAAAAACATCACATATTAAATGCACAATTTGTAACATTAATAACTTACTGGGGAATTGTGGTGATGGCTGATTGGCTTTAGTGATGAATGAAACATTTAGTTATATTGGTTATTTATGACGATGGTGTTAATCACGTTTTGTTTTTATGGAGCAAATCAAATTTTAAGCGGCCGGCAATAAAAGTAGCGTACTTGTCAAAATAGAGCAATGTTGCCATAGCGAAAAAATCAAATTGACGCTACTCTGCGATAACATTTTTTTATTAAAAATATACATTTATAACATGATAAACAATATATTGACAACAAACAAATATTAATATCATTATAAATAATATATATAACCGAATCCATTTATATATAAATATGAATAATTATATTATGCATTTATGAAATCGATATATTTAGCAGCAATAATATGACGCATATATTAATTTTAATCATATTAAGTGTTTATATTTTTATACTTATATGTTATGTTTTATATGTCTGGCAATACCAGGTTGTGTTCCTTGATAATAAATATATTTCAGTTACGCAAAAGAGGTCATTGATCTATCCAGTTAATATATATCGATTGATGGCGTCGGTACATTTGTATTCAAATTAGCGTCTGAAACGGAATGCATTGTTGTATTTGCAGTTTTTAATTATGATATTCATTTTTCAGAGGGCCAAGCAGATGATACAATTGTAGAAGCCGGCCGGCACGTGACGAGGTGGCCGAGTGGTTAAGGCGTTGCTGTAATCCAATGTGCTCTGCACGCGTGGGTTCGAATCCCATCCTCGTCGATTTTTATTTTTTGCATTTTTTTAAATCTATCATTATATATTATCATCGTATCCATCCATATATTATTGCTAAATTAATATAAATAAATAATAATAATGAGAATATTTATTTTTGGTAATTAAATGACAAAGAATGAACGGATCGTTACAGTTATAATCTGGTAAAATTCATTATCGCTTTCATTATCTTATCATTGAAACAACAAGGTGCGTACAATTCTATTATCATCTATCTGCGGCCACAAAAAAATATTTAGTCCATCTGACCATTGTCTGATCAATGGACGGTACATTGTTAAGTTGAAACGCAAATATTAAAAGTGCATTTTTGTGCAAGTACAATCCACGTCTAAATCAATCAGAAGTGAGTATAAATTATAATCTACATATTATTAAATATATATTATATATTTCATTTGGCACTAACAACATTATATACGGGCATAATATTTTTTTTATATCTCAACTAGAGCTTTACGCATACATATATAATACACGTCTAAATCCATCAGCATTGCTAAATCAATCTGCATATTATTAAATTTATTATATTTTTGATTTGGCCCTAACAACATAATATACGGGCATAATATATTTTTTTACACCTGAGCTAGAGCTTCACGTATACATATACAACGTATACCCATCCCAAGCCATTTTGGTATTATCAATAGAAATTGTACGCTTATCATTAGATAATGATTCTTAATAAAACAAAAAAAAAATGTAATAAAAGAGTTTATGTATCCACTTCCACTATTCGTAAAACAAGGCGTGGCCATTATGAAATTGTTATTATTTAATCGCATACGTCTTATATTTAATTGTTAACACGTTTACCGCCATGGTGGCCACATGTGGCCGGCAAAAACATCGAAATGTTACCCAGGGGCCGCCGGATACTTTTTACATTGGATTTTCTTGCATAAATGGCCACCATGGCTTCTCCCAATTACACATGAATTTATATTACTTACAATAACATACATAATATCCAACCAAAATTTGTTACTGGCCGAACTTTCAAAATTTTTGCTTGGCAATAAAAGTGTTAAACATTTATTTTGATAAAAATATATTATATTGATAGAAATGGGTTCGATTATTTGTATTATTCTCAGAAATAGTGTCATTGTATCATTGATAAGTAATTAGCAATGAGACAATAAATTCTTTATCGCTTTTCCTTGACAATCATTCATGAAAATTTCTAAGAACATCTATAAAAACTATTTTAAAACGTTAAAAATAATGATTATTTTTCACAGCATGTGATTTGAGTCATGCGATTATTTTTTTTTTTAATATGATTTATACGGATTTGTGCGATATGATTATAAACTATGGATTAAATTGTTAAAGCTACTAATAATTATTTCTAGAAAGTAACGTTTAATTTTAATAGAAATCATTGCTCTGTTACATCATTATATTAAAAAAAATATATAACATTCGATTAATTGTGTCTATTTATATATATAACTTTATGGCCACTCCCTTTTGACACATTGGTAGAATAATAAAATAATTTCATTTGCTATTATCTTATCTCTCCACAGACTCACATACTCGTATAAGTCATATAACAGTGGATGCTTATCAATTATTTTTGGTACACATATATTTTTAAAGCAAATACTGTTACAGAATTAATTTACACAGGGGTCATTGTTGTTTAAGCGTTGAGTAACACGATCTTTAAACATTGAAACGAACACTAATCTTCAGTGGCGGATGATACTTTTTGGGGCCTGATTCTAATTACATGGATGGTAATAGGATATTTCAATATGCTCAAAAATGTAAAACAACACTAAATTCTTTAAAATAATGAGTAAATTTCCCGAGGCCCCCTCGAGGCCCCCAACGATCGGGGGCCTCATGCTCCAGAATCATAGCATTCCTATAAATCCGCCACTGCTAATCTTAGACATATGTTTTTTGATCAAGAAATGCAAAGAATTGCAATGGCTTCCACGTTTCAATACGTGTTCGCTTAACCGTAATACAGATAATGCTATCGGCATTACAGTTTACTATCGGCGATTAATGTTATCGAATTAGTCATCTCATTATCATATGAACTTTTACTTTTGCGGCAGAATGAGTCAGCTTGTCGTATTAATCATTCATTGCTGAATCGAACGTATTTTCAGAGAATGGCAAAGTTAAAGACGTTGCTGTTGGTGTTGCTCGTTGCTGTGTCCGTCAAAGCGCAAGAAAATGCCCAGACAAGGATTCCGGAGTCGCTGATGGAATGCTACCGAGACCATAATATGATGCAGAGAGACCAACGGCTGCCCATGACAATGAACATGCTCATCGAGCTGATCAGGAAGGTAGAATTCGATCCGGCCGGCAATAACATGGACATGAGAATGCTGGCGGTCAGTTTAATCCACAGGTAAATCATATTTAGAACCATTTATATTATTTGTATTATTTTTGTAACGTAAGCTAGGGATTCGTATAGATTTTTGACCAATCACGGCGGCGGAATCGGCAGAGCCGACCCAGGGATTAAAATTTGGCAACTATAGATGCATCCGATCAGACCTTAACAAAAATACGAATCGTCACTATTATTATTGTTCCAATCCGCGCGTTGATAGCTCAGCTCCTGGGCTCATGGATAATGAACTGACCCGTAATCCAATAGCCTAGTAAACCTGGAAGGTGACCATCGCAACCCTGGCCACAGAGTTGAATAAAACGCGTTTCTGCTTGAACTTGGAAGGTGGATGGAAGATGCCACATTCCCTTTGTGAAACTGCGCCACCTTTGTAGACCACGCTTATTGGCTCTATAGATGGAGTCCACGAGAACCTGCAGGACTTACTTAGCCCACTTCACTGGTGCGCCATTATGGTAGTAACATCACTGTGTGATGGCTACGTAATCCTGGTGGGTTAACACCCACTAGCCTTACGAAAGGGGCATTCCCCTCTTTAACATTGCACGCCTTATCGATAGTCTAAAACAGCCACCGGGTGCGGCATTGCTTCCATCCGAACGAATTTCTTCGTTGCCGCTACGGTCTGGGAACTGAAAGGACGGAGCGAGTTCGTAGGAAGCGATAATGTGATGGGAAACGGCTCAAGGAACTATGCCGGCATTTGACTTTGAATGGCTAGGGAGCCGGGTCAACCTAGCCCGGGATAGTCGCATCTCTACACCAATTACTGGTGACAGATATACAAAGAATTGTTTCTAGATATTACGTGGTTATTCTAAAGCATGCGTTTCTACAGACCTTGGCGTGATTAATTATAAGCATGCTTTGTCCTAAGCAATTATTAGTTAGTCAACAGGTTAGGGTTTTCCTTCCCAGGGCACACCGGCCCTGCGGTGAGAAACCCGCCAGGTGATACGATGATATCCATGCTTTGTTCCGTAGTCGATCTGGAGAGGTAATCTGATTTTGCAGCAATTAGCCCTTCTACGTTGATCTGGAAAATTCTTATTGAGGGGCTTAAAGGTAGGGCCATGGCCAAGCAGGTCGCAGCAGGGTGAAACAAAATTAAAATAAGAAGGGCAGACGTCCGCCCCCCGCTCGATTCAAGCCCGGCATCGCTTCGAGGCATGAGTTAGCCAAACAAACCACGTGCCAAACGAGGGTTCGACTGGGTGTGTCTCTTAGTTCCCCACATGGAGATGGACACGCTCTCAAGCGAACCTTTTCCCCAACGTTACATTACTATTTTTTTTTTTAATTCAACAGATTTCGATTGGATGGCATCACTAGATCAGCTGGGGTCGTTTCTTCGGCCAACGTAGTCCCCTACAGCCCGAAATCGTTCCAGTTTTACAAACACAGATTGATACTCACAAACCTGATCCCTGGAAATGCATTCACTTTCCCCAACAACTCGTTAACAGCAATGGAAAGAGTAAGTATCCTCATATAACTGTACCTCGATTCTACGGTATCTCGCCATCCTAAATCCATCATAAAGACATCTGTCTACGCTCTTAATAGTCTTAATGTTGCTCTTTAAATTTTAATATGAAGATGAGGCTTTCGTATGGCTTTTGCTTTGCCATTCATCGCGTGCTCGTCGTTGTCGAAGTTGCCTTCGCCCTTTCGGAGCACATCAAGAACACCATTAGATGGCTACGTAATCCAGGTGCAGGTTGATCCGCTAGCCTTATAAAGATAGTCTAAAACAGCTGCCAGTTGTGCCATTGCTTCCATCCGAACGAGTTTGTTGAGAGTGTTGACTCTCGGCAATTCGGGGGGTGTGCCTTCTTGTGGCCACGGTAATCCATGACGTTATCATTATGGGGCCATACTGTGGCGAGCTTCTCTGTCGGCTGTCCCGTTCTGATATCCGCGTATGTGCTAGGAAACTAAGAGGCCCCTTCGGGCTAGTTTCGGGAAAGCAATACGACCCCCCCCCCCCGCCCCAATCAGCTCTAAGTCATGGTGATGAATGGCTTGGCTTTTCGCTTTCGTGTGTCAAGTGTCAGAGCCAAATTCTTATGAATTCCGTTCAGATATCGATGTCGAGTTTCTCCAGCCATGCATCAGCCTGTACATCGGCTTTATTTAGGACGAGGATGCCTCCGCTCAGCCTTCTCATTGGGCAGTCGTTCACAATTTGGAGCACGGTCTGTTTCGGTGCTAGAAACGACCTTATCACCCTAAATAAATATTATGAAAAATGGAACGTCATGCTGAATTCCAGGAAAACAGAGATAACCCCTTTCCACCTAATCAATTTCAGGCACGCCGTCTCAATAATATAACATTCAATAGCGATCCAATCTCAAACAACCCTAAATACATGATGATGATGATTTCGTATGGCTTTTACTTTCGACATTTCAAAACACGCCTAGTACAACATTAGCTGGCTACGTAATCCTTGTGCAGGTTGATCCACTAGCCTTACGGAGGGGCGGGTCTCTCTTTGGGACGGAAGACCAGCATCGCACGCCTTAATGATAGTCTAAAACAGCCTCCGAGTGTGGCATTGCTTCCATCCGAACGAGTTTCCTCGTTGCCCTACGGCCTGGGACCTATATGATAGGTCAAGTTTGTATAAAGTGGTATTAATAAGGATAACTGCTGTAGGTGCTATCCCAAGATACACCTTTAGATAGCTGCTCGGGAGCCGAGTTGATCAAGCCCGAGATAGTCGTATCTCTACACCATTGTTGATTCCAGAGATACTAAGAGGTGTTTCTTCCTAGGCTCGCACCTGAAAAGGCCGCGACATAGATTCTCTTATTCTTATTCTTATTCTTATTTATGTTAAGGCACACGGGCTAGTGTATCACAATGGTACACGACCGCTGGCGCCAAATTATGACCGTCCGGTAGTCGACGGCCGTTCGAAGAGCGGTACTAAGTAAAACACGCTTTGTATTGTTGATATTTATTGAAGATTGCAGATGTCGTCAGTTCGTTCGGTTTATCTCCGTTTAGATGAATTAAATGGTCTTGATACGGCGGAAGGTTCCCAAAGATTCCTTTGGTACTGAAGTAGAGATTCTCAAAGATTCCTTTGGAATTAGAAGCAGAAGTTCTCAAAGATTCCTTTGGACGTCGAAGCAGAGATTCTCAAAGATTCCTTTGGAATTA
This sequence comes from Philopotamus ludificatus, assembly GCA_022495035.1. NCBI lineage: Eukaryota > Metazoa > Arthropoda > Insecta > Trichoptera > Philopotamidae > Philopotamus > Philopotamus ludificatus. The sequence goes on from JAGXCT010035350.1 coordinate 21,818, forward strand.
GAAGTAGAAGTTCTCAAAGATTCCTTTGATACTGAATGAGGTGCAGAGGTTCCCAAAGATTCCTTTGGTACTGGAGAGCTTATCTCGATATGAGAGTAAGGCTTGATCTGATTTGAACTTTTTAATCCCGATTAATATAATGGGTTTTAAGAATATGCCGCTTGTTATCGAACAAGGATGAATGGAGAGGGGGTATTAAGAATGTGCCGCACGGTTTTGAATGGAGTGGGGATACTCCGGGATAAATATCCGTTGGCGAGAAAAAGAGTGTTCTGAGAGATACTTTCGGATAGTACGATAGTTGACATCAATGAAGAACTCATTGTTGACAAATGATGGTCGATTTATAACATTTAGATAAAGATGAAATGATTTGTTTTAATTTGTAATAAATACCAAAATATCGCCAGGTGATCTTCGGTGGACTGTTAAGATTGAATCATTATTGTTTCTTATATTTAATTATCATTTTAGTGCTCTTTGCATCATATGCTATCAAACACAATCGAAGAGAACGAAAGAGGAGACGAAGGAACCGTATGCAACAGGTTATCCCAATACCGCACTCAAAGATTGCCACGTCAAGTCCACAGCAGTAAACGAAACGCGAGAGCGCTCGATGGCGACGACGAAGATGTTAAAACAGACGTTGAAATCGGTATATTGCCTGGTAATTATGACAACGAAGCTACTAACGATGTCGGAATCAGCAAATGTCCGGTCGAAGATGGCGTGGTCCATTCCACTTGGGGATACGTGTCAGCCGGAACTTTAATTGCTGGAATTGCGGCGGGTCTTCAGCCGTTGAACATCAGGGTCGGTGATTTGTCCCAAAGGATGACTCCGGACAATGTCCCCGTACGAAACAGACAAATTATCGTGGACAACAAGTTTGCAGCGACACTTGCAGGTATGTCCTATCGACATCTTGCTTATGCGACGTGAGTATTATTTGTGTTTTTTTAACATTTCAGGAGATCTAGCTGAGGTTTCGTTGAGACAGGGTCCATTGAAAAACGCTCAAGAAGTTATTATCGGTGCTCCGGGCGCATGGAACGCCACCCAAAATCCTAAATGGTACTTTTTGGGCAAGACGAAAGATAACGAGTTCACAGACGCTGAGATTAGGGGAGGTCTTGACGGTCTCATCCTTGCCACTAACATTAAAGATTTCCAGAACAAGGCATCGTCGTTGAGATTATCCCAACTACTCGACATGTACTATTCGAATGTAAGGAAATACGGGATATGTTTTTGGATAAGCCACGATATTAACATGCATTTTGTTTTCAGAGAGGAGTATTCAGCACAACTCACCGTGCATGCAATCGTCAAACCCTGATGCCAGCAGTTGCGCCGACTGAAACGCTGAAGGATCAAGCCCTTGGATTTTCGTACGCCCTCGACATAATCATGCAAGTCGCTGGCACCATCAGTCCCGATGGATTCATTGATTACTCTAGCAGAGCCACGGACAGCCTGAACTCGTATATACGTAAGAATATTGTTAATTTTATCAGCGTCAATTGTGGATGCTAATTTGGTGTAATTTTGCAGCAAGAAGCTTAAACGACCTCATTTGTTCAATCACCAGCGAGGACAACATCGATGTGGAAGTGCAAACGGACATACACATAATCCTCGACAATTCATGGCAACACTCATTCATTTACAATCAATTGGCGTACTTGCTGAACGAGTTGAACATAAGTCCCATCGGTTCCAACTACACATTGATGGATGCCAAAGAAGCCAACATCTTAATTAATTCATCCGATTCCATGGCGGTATACCATATGAACTACAATGCATCAATGCATCAGACTTGTAAGTAATCTTTTTGTCAAGAGACGAAATGAAGAATAGAATTTTATATTTATTTTTGTTTTAAGTGCCAATGGGTTTCGATTTGCCGAAAGTACTTGAAAATCTAAACACCCACCTTCAAAGAAAGCTTAGGAGGGAGGCAGAAACCAATTCTGGAAGTGGCCAGTCATCAATTGTATTGATGGTAATCAATTCTGCGACGATAAGTGATGCTGATCTCACGTTTTCGATTGAGAGATTGAAATCGATGTATGAGATGATCCCAGGTGAGTTTACGATTACTGCTAATCTTCATTCGACATGTTTATAGGGAGGATCACTTGAAAAACGATAGATCGAGGTATTTTCATATATTCCCATATGTAATACAGTCAACCCTCCTATAGCGTTTTTTTCTATAGCGTTTGCGGCGGTTTTTTGTATAGCGTTCATTTTACAAAACGCAATATTTTCAAGGTTAAATTAAATTTTTCGTAAATATATTTTTAATGTGCATTTTAAATATGTACGTGCACTTAGAAAATATTTGTCAGCGGCTGTTTGCCCCTTTACCTCGCTAGGCGTGTTCTGTTCTTTTGGTGAATCACCGTCTAAAAACGTTCCAGGGATATTCATCACAATACAGTAAGAAAATATTTTTCTACTTGTATAGTCGTGGAACAAATTATGATCAAATAAATGGATGCATACGATTTTTAAGGCATTATGTATTTATGTCTTAAAGGGGTTTTCAATCACTCTATTTTTTTAAAAATTGAGCAACTGCTATTAAAAAAAATCTCTATGGAGCGTGATATTAGATGACGCTGACAGTAATTAAATGCACAATTACTCTATTTAAAATGTTCACCATTTTTTTTATTACTTGAATTATTAGCTCTGTTTTGTTTATAAGCTATCTAAATAAAACTTATTTCGAAAGGTTTTCATAAATTATATTTACTACCTTTTGTGTTTGCATTAAATCATATGCTAAAATTTGAAATAATTAACTAAAACTGTTACCCTGGCACATCTGTTTGCGAATTAAAACTGGAAATGGATCCTTCCATCAGCGCCCTATAGGCGAGCTGTTGTATCCAACTAAACACGTGCAAGGTCATTGAAAATATAAAAATAGGTCAAATGTTTAATTTGCTTCAAATCGCAAAATACCATTAAAAGAACCTAACCCCACATTTTGTATGGGTGTCTAACTTTCTATAGCGTTTTTTTTCAATTGCGTGGTCTCTATCTGAACGTTATAGAAGGGTTGACTGTATTTAATAAAATCCAATTTCAGATTTACGAATTTTGTATCTTACTGCCGGATCCAAGGATAGATTCAATGATTTGGTCAAAGACCCAGCCAAGGATATTTTCACAATCAGAGATTCCGACAACAAACAGCCACAAATAAACGATTTAATTTCACGAGTGAAAGACTGTAAGTAAAGTTCACTTCAATATGATAGTTATTCATTATTTCTATTATTTATTATATATTTACAGTCCAGAGAAGATTGATCAATTCAAAATGTGGATCAGAATTCAGGAATAACGATCTCGGCACAACGCAACAACCAGAGTTCGTGGCACCGACTATGATAAACTATTATAGGATTCATCCAAATTACTTCTTCGGATTATCAGGCAGAGGTACTTTGAGAGTACAAGGACATGGTTTTGGAACATTGAACGTATGCCACTCACGTACCGTTGAGAGACCAAGGTATTATATACACCCATTTTCAAAATAATCATAGAAATTCCATTAAAATTCACGTATTCCATTCACAGGAAATCTAATTCCACGATATCCAGCGAAGGTATCGAATGTCAATCGGTGACTTCCAACACTATTGAGTTTTCTTTCAGTGATTTATGTAAAGATAGAAATTATATTCACCGCTGTGATCCATTCTTCATATCCGTAGAAGGAGTCAGTTTGCCCGGAAATTCCCGTTGCACAGGTATATTCTTTACAAATGATTTTATTGATAAATAAATAATGTATTTTAAATTATTTATATTAATTTTACAGAGAGGAGATGCAGATTCCCAGACAATATCAAGTATACGTTCTCTATGACAGATTTTGGATGCTACAGTGCTGCCAATAAATTTATGATTAATGCATTAGCTTTATCTTTAAGTGTTTTTCTTATCTTTAAAAATTTAATTAATTGAATTTACATATTTTGTAATAATAAATGAATGAATTAATTATTATCTCCACTGTGTGTCTGTACATTGAGATAATAAACATATAACATTAATTTAACTTAAGGTGCAGATAACATATTATTTTTATAATATATTTTAATAGTTTTGTAATAAATTATAAAAAAAGCATTGTTGTGTTTGATTGGAAAGGATTAACATGGTTTATGTGGCAATAGAAATCTATGTATAGGGTTGATGCAATTACAACTTACGTCCCTCTCTCTAACATCATCCCTTCCAGATTGATCAACAGCGCCACTGCCTGCCCAACACCTCTCTCTCTCTCTCTTCCTTCTCTGGGTGGTTGAAACGTTAAGACGTTCCCACATTTCACGACGACGTATCACACAGCCGCCATTTTGACGCATTACACACGGACGCCGCCATGACGACTCTGGATATATCCTCTAGTATCTATAGCAAAGCTCACATACTAAAACAAACAGACGAACTGACAACTAAAATCCCTGACACCCATGCTTTCGACTCAATCACCTACCCCCACACGATTGGCGAGCTGTCTGCTGACCCTCAGTGACCGATCCTAGCCGGGATTATCGGAGGTATCACTGCAGATTTTCCGGACACTAAATATCGAAAGTTTAGAGCTATACGCGGTACAGTGTGATTCTTCGCGTTTGAAAAACCAGCCCGACTTGCTGCTAGCGGACAGAAAGGCCTATTAACCATAAGCCTTTTCGGCGGCTGACTGTCCTACATCCTTGACACGTGACCGGCCCACCGGAGTCTGGCCACTCTGACGACAGCTATGACCGGTATATCCTTATATAGTATAGTACAACTCCTCGTCGCTTCATATACGCCACTCCCTGTCGTCGAATACACCTCCAAAATGTTGTCCAAATGAGCACTGGTTTGCCAGCATGGTTCCTTTGTGTACTTCCAAATTGGTTTTATTATTTTTTTGTAATAAGTGAGCCAAGATATGTGAATTCCATACAATATATACAGTATAGTATTAAAATAGTTATATTCCGGCTGATATGGTATTTTATTTCCGCATTTGCGATCAAAGAAGAATATTGGCTTATAGATACTATTTTAATTATTTACTAAACTAGTGTCACGAGCGGCAGCGCGAACTTTCGTGTGATTGATCTGTTGGGAAATTTCAAGTTTTTATTTTTAACCGTTTGACGCCAAGCCGTGCAGGCACGAGAAATCGGTCTAACCACCAGCGCCACGCTGTGCAGGCACGGGAACGCTACTACCAATTTATTTATGAATAAATAATGGTGGCGCACGGTAAAAATCCATATAATTGGCGTAGCGATTAAATGGTTATAATTGTAGAAACACAGCATATTCTACAAGTTCTGTTTTAAAATTTGAGATACGAATCGCTCTTTTTTTCTGGATTTTTTTACACGGTTTTAAAACAACAAGCTCCACTAAAATGAACAAATACTATATTTTTACACGAATTATTTGTACTAACACGATTCCCAGAAACAAAAAAAATGGTATTTATGTATTTTCAATCGCGTTGATACGTTCTGGTGTTCATTGGCGCAAAATGACATAATTTGCAAAAAAAATAACAAAATCTCTTTTTTACACGGTTTTTGGTGGAACGTATATGACGTGTAAAAAGGTAGTCGAGTGTATTTACATTTAGTGTTGCCATTATGCAAAATGAGCGCGGCGCTTAGGTTGTTAATGCATGATACATTATTTTAAACTGTCAGTCAGACGGTAACAGTGAACTGTCCCGTAGATCGGTGAAAGTCTCACGATGGCAGAAGAGCGTTCAGAGCCACTGTTCTCGCTCAAGAAGTGGAATGCTGTTGCTATGTGGAGCTGGGACGTAGAGTGCGACACCTGCGCTATTTGCCGTGTGCAGCTCATGGGTGTGCTCTTCACGTAACCCCTCTAACCAAATTAAATTATAACCTAAAATCATAATTGGATCATCAAAAACTACATACCAAGACGGATTGGTCTTCGTGGAGCTCTCACGTCACGTTTGAGGACCCGGTCCCTATGGCCTCTATTGCCATCCGAGAGTGACGAGGCCCATATGCTTAGCTAGTGATTGTCTCATGGCATCAGTTATTTAAGAATAATATGAATTTGTTTAAGGTGACATGTATTCTTATGACCTATTTGTATGAATCTGTCAATGAAATGTCATCTATCATTACGTTACGTTAAGTCAACTTACCTTTTTTGCTTCGTTTTCATAAAAATGGCATTCATTGGTCATGTCATGTCATGTTACCTCGGCCCACGCTTCTCCATGTTTTCATCGTTTTGTATCAAAAAAATGCAAACCCAGACATCATGAGACACTCGCAGATGCGTTCAACGCTCAGCAATTAAAATACAGTGAAATTACCTTTTTACGTGTCTAGAAATCACGTTTTCCCACGATTTGGGTTTGATTCAAATCAATTTATAAACATATTTAATTTAATGCGCAACGATTTAAAATGTTTAAAATTAATATTAGGGAGCAGAAATCTGGTGCAAATATTATTATTAAAATTGGAATGACGAGAAGATCCTAAAAATTTTATGGTATCTATTTTAGATGCAATGCATTACACTTAGACATCTGAAGTTATGGATATCGATGATATAGTGCAGTGCTCCGCAACCTTTTCTCATCTACGGCACACCAAAATTCTTCCTAGAATTC
>JAGXCT010035350.1:29089-47955 GCA_022495035.1 Philopotamus ludificatus
TATGAAACTGGTGGGGTTCAGTACCTCCAACAAGGTTAAGAACCACTGCTCTAAAACATGATGTCAAACACAGCCTGGACCATGGACACATTGTGGACGGTATTAAATATTGTCCGTTCTTTTATTGTCTTGGCCTGGCAATGAATCTTCTACCATCGTTCGTATTGGATTTTACCCTGTAAAACGTGTCCAGGCAAGTAGGATGGGGTTTATCTTGGTACTCGTTATCTTCTCTAGACGCTCCTGATCTATGACAAGTCAGCCAGAATTAACATTGTTGCGTTATATCAGTCCTTTAATCATGAGGCCCCAAGCTTATAGAGGATTAATTTGAAAATCCGACTAGATAAGGAGGGCAAGAATTATAAATTTATTTATTAATTTTATTATTATCCTCTTATTGCAGATGCGTGTCTCCGCTGTCAAGCCGAAAGCAAAAAGGATGTACACGGAAAGCAAGTGTGCGTAGTGGCATGGGGTGAATGCAATCACTGCTTTCACCACTGTTGCATCTCGTTATGGATCAAACGAAACAATCGGTGCCCTCTATGCCAGCAGGAGTGGTGTGTTCAACGAATGGGCAATTAATCTCAACTACAGACACTTAACAGATTATCTCAGTTTATTTAAAAATAATACAGGTAACCCATGTTGATCACGGGGAATACGTTTTGGACATGATCGAATTGTTGGAATTAAATTGTTTTCATATGAAAAAGTTATTCGAATTCCGGAAGAAGTGGTAGTCAGTAGGTGGATTATCGGTGCACTCGATCGGTTGACCAATCTAGTTTGTTTTACTGAATATTTTTGGATCGTTTCATCTAGCCGGTTGCAATATACTTCTGTCATGATTAATAAACCAGATTTCATGAAATCATAATGGAACATAACTGCACCAGACCAACAAACACTCACAATCAGCTACTCTTAATGAATATTGCTCTTTGCGCCGTGTTTTGATGACCTGTATTTGTTCAATGACTGTGCTGATCGTTTATAGTTATCGTATTGGATCCATTTCTCTTCACGTAACAGTTCGATACAAAAATTAATCACTTTTGTGACGTGAAAGCAAACACCATGCACGTTCCAAATCATCAGCCTGCCGACAGAGCTTCAAATAGCGTCCCTGTACATCTGGTGTGCTTGAAAAGATGAACTGTGGCAATTACTTATGTTGTTATATATTATTTAATGTCGATTTTAAGAAATATAACTCATTTTAATAAATGATTATTTTATATTTTCAAAAAAAAATCCCTATCTGGCGCTTGTGTGCGCCGCACAATCTGGCCATATGGCCCTAATCTGCCCCCTGCTCCAAACCAAAACCATGTTGTCCCTGCTTTTTATTCAGTTTTCGTGGAACCCACTCATCCAACCTTTTGTACTCATTTTTGACTTTACTTTAAACAAAAATTATCAAAAAAAAATCAGCTTTCCAACAAGAACAGAAAAAATACAAAATTTATTGGATCTCTATCATCTCGATTAGTTTCTTGAATGAGTTGGCGCTCTGGTTTTCTTAAAAAATAAGCTCCAAATGCGGCTATTGGATCTTGATTCATCGGCTGTAAGATGGTAAGTGGTATTTGGAAGTAAAAATACCGCTTCTTGGAAAAATCAGTGTACAGTGTCACAAGTTCCAAAAGATGACCTTGCGTATTGTCCAAAACCAAAAGACCTTGCTGAGAACTCCACTATTATTATTCAAATGGCTTTCCAACCCGAAGTGGGTCTTTACCAGCTGGTAGACACTCCCCAATCTCCAGCAGAGATGAATCCAACTCAATCCTGAGGCGACGCTTGCGATGGTTGTCCTCCAGGTTAACTTGGCTCTTCAATATGGGTCAGGTCACCAGCCATAAGCCCGAGAGCTAAACTCTCAACGCGCGGATTGTAACAATAATAGTCGGACTTGGGGTAGGGCTGATTCGTATTTAATTTACCGTCTGATCGGATGCTATGGGCACCTCCGGTATCACATCCATCACCGAATCAGCACGAAAAGCGACTTGGGCTCCTCATAGACATAGAAGCAGTCTTCTCCTCTATGGAAATGACGTACGTATTGGCATTCATTTCGAATAGAGTCCGTCTCGTCTATTATCCACAATATCACGAAAATCATGGATATTTTTCAGCTAATTCTACCGATACCGCACTAGCCGATTAGCCGATCGCTTTAAAAGCTTGACGAGGAATGACGAATTTTCCATTTCTATCATCAATAAACGTCTGGTTAATAAAACTCTTTACAAATTTAACATCGATCGAGATGCAACGAATCCACAATCACCGAGGACACGATGAACGGGGTTACCTGTATATATATATAATCCAAATTAAATTTGTTCCTTATGATCTCCATTTATCGAATTTAAAAAATTCTATAAACTCTATGTGTCATAATAAATCTATGAATCAACCATGGATCGGTAGGGACGGAGTCATTGAATCATATCAAATATGAGATTGCACCAAAATTTTATACAATATCTTAGCGTAGTTAAGAGTATGTGATATTACGTTTTTTGTAATGCTTCGATAAAGCAAAGTCAGTTGGAATATGGAATAGAAAAAAATGCTATATTTATTCCACGGCTTGAAATTTTTTGGAATTATCGGAAGTACGTTTATTCCATTTTTCAGAATGAACTCTAGTAATATTTCATTGTATCATTTTTATGAATAATTCTGAGTACGCCCTGAGCCTCAATCTGGATGTGAATCTTATTATAAAATGTATAAAATTATTTATTCACATATTAGCTTTAAATTATGTGCGATTCAAATAAGCAGAGCTTCGAATCGTTCTTTTTTTTTATCCAGTTTCGATTCACTTCCGATTCAAAGCCCTCCACATAAATGTTGGAATATATAAATAAAACTGATGTAAATAGCTTATGATCAATAATAATCTGTTGAGCTTAATTATTTTAATTGTCCTTTATTATGATTTTTTTATAAAAATTGTCTTAAACGTTAAGTTATTCTTATATATATATATTTAATATTTTCATAGTGATATAACAACGAAAGAACAAAACTCACATAATTTTAATTATTTGTCTGTAACTATTTAACCGATGAAATGCTGTAAAAAATGATTTAAATCATTTTATTTTGATGCATGACCCGACTGTAAAAGAATTATTAACCATTTTATTGCTCAAATTATTTTTTGTGAGTTTGAAATAGCCGCTGTAAATATGCCTGATTCTCTGATTGCACCGAGGATACATTCCAGAGATTACTATATAAAAATACGATTGATATATGATGCTTTTCTCTTCTTTTTATTGCTTATAATATTAAATAAAATTAATTTCTACATTTATTATAGCAAAGCATTAAAATCGTCTATTTTTTTTCATATTAAAGCTGTAAAAAAAGAATCATGTGTATATTCAATACATCTAATGTTTTTATTATATTAATAGAAATTCAATGGCAGTCTAATAATTAAATATAATGTAAATAAATAATCTCATTCGACTAAGTTAAATTGAATAGTTATTGTTTATTACTATAATATATTGTCTAGACCGCACAGACGCCAACGTCTCACTGTTGAGTCGCATTTGTACTCCATCGCCTTACGCTGGCGTTTAAGTGGTTAACTTTTTTGAAGCCGGAACTACATGTATCATAAATTTATTTAACTGAACGATGCACATGCTGCATCGACATTTTCTGTATTTATTTTGTCAAGGCTCCAAAAATGTAACTATGATTAAATCTTTGTATTGATAAAACCTCTAGAATTAGAACACGATATGTTCCGAGATGATTCTGTTCTGCCTTTATTTTTTTTATCATTAATCATCTTAAAATGACCCTTTGCGGTCCAACGTATTTGGCATCTATAAGTTTTTTGGTGGGTCTCATCGTTGAGTATGTATTCACGAGCTATTTAAGATAGTAGGAGAAATGAATTACTTATTTTACGATGAACCACTCATATGTCCTCGTACGTTGAACATTCCGCCGATTGAGTCAGGTATTAATCCTCCGACAATATCCTGCTCAATGAAAGCCTATAGAATTTTTTTTATCCAACTCTATTTAGAACAGTGGTTCTTAACCTGGGTTCGATCGAACCCCAGGGGTTTGGTGAGTCAGTCTCCGGGTTTGGCCGAGGTCTAAACACACACCCGACTTATTGTACGATATTATGAAAAATGATACGAACGTATGATATAAGGGTTCGGTGAACGCGCATATGAAACTGGTGGGGTTCGGTACTTCCAACAAGGTTAAGGACCAATGATTTAGAAGCTTTGGATTCTATTTAGGCGTTGCAGAACAGACGACGTTTAATAAGAACTAAGGTGATCAATAGAAGATGTATACCAGATACTACAAAAAGGCCACATTTAGTTTTTTGGAGGCTAATGGTCAATAGAAAAGAAATGAAAACTTTTCCAAAAAATCGTTGGACCCCAAAGGTTTAATCTTTGAATTGTAAACACGTCGTGGAATGAATCAAGTTCTATTTTTATTTTTGTAAATATTTACCAATTATAATTTGTGAAATTTACTATTTTAAAACATTTTTTTATTATTTCTAACGTGTAATTATTTATTATCGATTACCCAAAAAAAAAACAACAGCCCCAAACCATATCCATATTTATGCATGTTTCTTTTCTTATGGGATTCCCTCATGTTTATGAATTGTAATATTTTTTTTCACTAACCATATTCCATATTCTCCATGTTATTTTTATGACATCTCCCCACACAAGCATAAAGATGCTTTCTCACATATCCTTTGCTTCTTTGGTATGTATGACTAGGGCTTATCAGAAGGGAGACAGCTGCCCCAAACCTCAACATAGCTACTTAATATGTTAGACAAAAATTTAGGGCAGAGCTAAGTGGAACGAAATTTAAGACGAATAGAACAAATTCAATGTTATTTCCGATCCTTTCCACCACTAGGTTTTTTTTAAGGCCCTCTAATATATTAGTTGCTCCGCATCTTGCAATTACTCTGAAAGGACAGCAGAGTTTATTCTCTTAGTAAAGTAGTACTTGACTTTTATTATCTATACTTCGTTCAAACCTTTTGTTCCCACTCAGGATAGTGACAGGAACAAATTCCTAGCTTTATGCTTTCTTCATCTTCATCTTTCTTCATCAAATATTGTCATTTAACAGCTTACTCTGAATCCGTAGGATCCCATTTGACTTCTTCAGCTCTCTAGTTTTATCTCCAGTTTGTTTGTATTGTATATAACGATATCATCCGCAAGTAGCATTCATCGGTAGACTTACTGCCTTGCTAATAGCTTGCCAATAGCTTAATATATGAATAATAATGCTTAATAACTAAATTGATTTCCGACTATTGCTTCACTTAAATAATTTTTTGAAAAGCTTTTTATGAATGATTAGTTTATTTCCATTGTAGTTTTTAAGATTTACAATATCACTTCATATTCTTTAAAATCAGTTAACTTCAACTCCGGCTTTTTAACATTAAATTATTTCACAAACGGTTCTTGAAAAGTGCGGTAAGCCATGTAATTGATGTTTCCAAACTCAGCTCATACTTTGGTCGGGATTCCATTCGTCCGAGAGCTTTGTTCTTTTTTATCTCTAGGGTTTTCTACATTTAACAGTTCATCAGATAAGAACCGACCATAATCTTTACAGTATTGTAAAATTAAAAATTATTCTAGAATTACTGGGAACAAAAGATTCCAAAGTGTTAATCACCTATATGAAGGTTCGATAGAGATTTTTAAAGATGCAGGGGTAATGAGTCTCTCACACTTACATTCTCCCCTGATTAGTATCATAAGGGTTTTGTCGGAAGGTTGAACTATCTGAGTACTAATTTAGATCAGTCACGATTAACTTATAGTTTGTTACCTACGAACTGTGATAATGGTTATGATAATTAAAACACTTTCTCTGGTATTATATCTTTTATTTTTAAAGACTGAGATGATGCCCGATCCTTCGATCCAAAACATGCATACTAAGTACATTATGATGCATATGTTATTCTATTACTTAAATACATTCGTCCCCTTTCTGGATCGGACAACTTGCATAGATCATCTCACCTTACGTTACTTAAATATTACTTAACATTATTTACAAATAAATTCATTATAGACATGAATAGCTCTAGGTTTTATGCCTCTTTCAAATATAATAATGATTTTGTATAGGACAAAATATAAACTAACAACTAGCAAAAAATTGCATTATCATAAGAGCATGGCATAACTGGGACATTAACATTTTCAAGTACATCTTGACTAATTTTAAATTATAAATCGTCCTATCACAATATCCTATCACACAAATTAGTTAATATTACTATTATACTACAGTTGTATTTCTATCTTTTTCCGGATAATTTTTTTTCTATGTCTTCTAATGATTTTCCACGAGTTTCAGGCACGTAGAATATTGTGAAAAACAATCCTACTACACATACGGCTCCGAACAGCCAGAACGTGCCATATGTACCAATCAAAATGATCAGATTCGCGTACGTCGTCGTCACTATAAACGTGCAGGTCCAACTGAATGCTGTGACCAAAGACGCCGCCGACCCCCTTATTTTCGCTGGTAAGATTTCACCCATCATCAGCCATGGTATTGGACCGAAACCCAGCGAAAATCCAATCACGTACACCACAAAACTAACGAGCGGCAACCAACCGTATTCCGTGACGTCTATTTTCATAGATTGGACGTAGAAGAAGGCGCCGAGGGTGGCCAACGTCAGAATCATGGCCACCGACGATATGTACAGCAACTTCTTTCTGCCGAGACGATCGATCAAGAACGTGGATACGAACGTCGATCCGAAATTCACGATGCCAACGATGATTGTGCACAGGTTTTCTTCGATCGTGCTACCAGCGCTTTTGAAGATGGACACCGTGTAGAATATCACGGCGTTAATGCCGCTCATCTGTTGGAAAAACATCAATCCGATCGATATCGAGATGGCCGGTAAATATTCCCTTTTGAATAGATCGAACACTGACGTTTCATTGGTTTCAGATTCTTGATGCGATCGTATGATATCGTCCAATTCCGTGTCGACGTTAGCGTTTTTTCCTCTCAGCCATTGCAACGCGTCTCTGGCGCCCTTGTGATCTTTCCTGGACACGTACCAGCGAGGCGTTTCCGGAATCAGAATTACAAGTAACAGAAATGCTATAGGTAATGTCGCTCCCAGGTATGCGAGATTAGTCCAATCCAAGTATTTTCCGGCTACGTAACAAACCAGTATTCCTATGTTTCCCAGCGCCGTCGGCAATAGACCCAATTGTCCACGTAATTCAGGTTGCAAGATCTCGCCCAAGTATACGGGGAACGCCAGGGATCCTATGCCGACGCACAAGCCCCCCAGGGCTCTGCCCACGTATATGATGTAGACATTTGGAGCTTGTGCGATGACTATCCACGAAGCGATGAATGGAATGGCCGTCGATAAAATAGTGTTCCTTCTTCCGACACGGTCGATCAACCATCCACCGGATAATCCTCCCAAGAGAGCAGCGAGGGGCATCAATCCACTGATCCATGAACCCTAGAACAAAATAAGACAATAATTTGTTAATAAATCGTCCTTGTCCGCAATGCTTTAATTAACTCCTGGTTTCATAATAGATTTGTATGTAATAATATTTTCACTCTGGTGCAAAGGGGCTGGCGACCTGATCCATATTCGAAGAGTTAACCCGGACGACAAACATCGCAATCCTGGCCTTGGGGTTGAGTTGGACATGCCTCTGGTAGTGCTTGGGAGGTGAAAAAAAGATTCTCAGGACCAGCAGAGATCGCGTAGTGACTTCCAGGTGACAAAGACCTACTAAGGGTTCAAGGGTCATTTAAATAATAAGTAGGAATCGTTGAGTATTACGAATTTCTGCCAAGATAGGATATTGGAGCTCCGTATGATCGGAAAAATACGAGCAGAGTACGATAACGTTGGGTAACTGGTGGATGAGTAGCTTCCCAAGAAGCGCATCTGTATATGAATCAGATAAACATAATTTAATGAGCTAAAAGACATCAACTGGTTAAGTGCAGGCTTGATATTCAGTCAATTGATCTTGCAATGGGATCAAAATCTTTTTTTTCGTTCAATACCCAGAATGACATACTTCTTCAAGCTACTTGGCTCTCTTCTAACTATAATATATGGCCGAAGTATTGTAGAACATGTCTGAGTCTGAACAAGGAGTGAATAGCTGGTCTTTTATATTACGTTCGATCAACATAGAACCAAAAAATAATCCTAATGCGTACTTTGGGGCAAAAATGAATGTAAGATCCGGTCTTATTTTCGGAGAAATAGTATTTTTTTAATCATTTTAATTTGAATTATTGAGAATAGAGGAAATGAAATCGATCATTCATATGCATCTGCGTATCATATGTGGTTCACGTGATCTATTACGCTATCACGAGGGCATGGAGTTCAGCTAGTTGAATAACAAACAATTGCACCATATTTTTGAATGCTTCAAGAAAGAACTTATATATAAATATAATAGCAACATAATCCACGATAATTTAACCATTACCCTCGGTGAGGAGGAATCACCTCTTCCCACAACCCCCGCATAACAAAACAAGCAATGGTCGGCAATCCTCACTACTGGATCTTCGCCGATCCTGGGCTTCTTCTATCTACCTCACAAACACCACCAGAGACGCGTTCGTCTCAACCCTGAGACCAGGACTGTGATGGCTGTCCTCTAAGTTAACTAGGCTCTTCGAATACGGATCAGGACTAAATATGTATACTAACGAACAAGAATTGATAAAAAAAACTTTCCTAATTTGTCTTTTGATGTTAGAAAGACACGTACTAAGAATTTCTAAATTAGACAAAATACGGTTATTAGTAGTTAGAAGGAAAACTAGTCTTTCGATACTTTCATTCCTTCTCCATCCTTACTAGGGGACCTTCCACTTTGGAAAAGAACGATGAAAGGTTTGCTAATACGTAACAAGGTCAATGTTAACTGGGTCTGTTCCGCTTCCTCTTTTATATGAGAATCCCTTATAGGTGTAGGGGCTCATGATACAATGATTGATATCATGTAACAAGCTTAATGCTCGTAGTGACTTGTCACATTCCGGGAATGGTTATAGAAGAGAACAACTAATTCCAAGACAAACCCTCTCCTAATTGCATGGACACTGTAGGGATGGTAAAATCCGATACCAACGCTGGTAGAAGAGAGTGTGGTAAAGCATAAACGCTCAGCGAGTGAGCGTTCTCCTGCTGGCAAACGATGATGATGATGATGACATACACATTGGAGGGTTTGGAAATATATACAGCGGATGCACCAAACTAGCTGGTTTTAGGAGATTTAAAGTGGAAAAATAATATAAAGGCTTGGGTCTTCACGTGTGAGCCTTGACTACCATTTGAGAGTCTGGCAAGTTCCATACGCTAAGCGAGTGAGTGTCTCGTGACTTAAATGAAATAAACTATTGATATATTCAAAGCCTAATATTTTTAAACAATATTAAAAAGTAGACCAGAATCGAATAGAACAGATAAAGGCCCATTTTTAACATCATAATTTAGGTATGCCGCAGTAATTTAAGTTAATCGATCCGTCAAGGCGGCTCGAAAACAACCGCATCGTCCGAAGGGGGTCTATTTATAATAGAAAATAAACACCAAGCTTTTCAAGCAAGTCAAGATATTGATGAATTCTTCCTCAATATCTTGACTTTCTTTTAAAAATGGATTACTCTAAGAATAAAAATAGTTATAGACATAGACAATAAAGGACAATGATTGTTTATAATATTAATTCTTTAGACTTTTTTAGACAAATACCAAAAGTTTGTGACATCAAGACAAACCTTATGTTAGGTTAAGTAAAAGTTAATTAAACTATATGTTCAATTGTCCGAGAAAGAAATCTTAGTATCTATTTAATGATTCTTTTAGTTGTTAACTTATTATCCATAGATAATAGAAAAAAATATTTTTCGTAACAATTCTTTTTTGAGAACAATTGAGCCTAACCTTGAAATATATTCATTAGCCTCAAATTATATTTTAACACCGATGCAATATATATTAGTTAACACCATTTCCTCAAAGAATTCTACGTAATACTGATTATACTAGCTCA
The DNA here is from genome assembly GCA_022495035.1 of Philopotamus ludificatus. Classification (NCBI taxonomy): domain Eukaryota; kingdom Metazoa; phylum Arthropoda; class Insecta; order Trichoptera; family Philopotamidae; genus Philopotamus; species Philopotamus ludificatus. The sequence continues at coordinate 39,238 of JAGXCT010035350.1, forward strand.
TTTCGCTTAGTAATTTATTATATTGCATACTTTTATATAACTTATGAAAGTGACTCACTTGGTTATCTGTTATTTGAATTGTTTCTTTCATTGTCACGAGCGCCGGTGATGTATAAGCAGTCGTGAATCCAACCACCATCGAACCTAAAGATACTGCCAACGCTGCAAACAGCTGAAATACATATATTTTTATAAATAATCCAGAAGCAATTCTTAAATTCTTATTGATAAATTATGCTTACTTGTGAGATGAAGTTAATTTTTTGCGTAGTTCCTTTGTATATTGATCCATCTCCGTTGATCGAATAGTCTTTTCCCTTGACGTTTTCCATCGACAGTTCTTTGACGAAGGGCACTGCCGATCGCAAGTTCTCGTCCTTGTTGCTGTTCCTAACGGTCATCTCCATTTTCGGTTTACGGATGCTGTCTATGCTTATCTGCTTATGTTTTTGAAAGTGCAGTCTCGTCGTTTCGAAATCTTCCTCCTCGTCGGGACTGTTTGAGTAGTCCTCCTCCTCCACGGGAAACTCCAGATTGAAATTCTTCTGATTTTGAATTTCGTAGTCCGTGACTAGGCTGGTGCTGGTCGTGCAGGTTGAGATGGTACCGTGCGAAGGTACTCGATGGTATCCTCCGGTGGCACTCTGCACAGGATTCCGCGCACGGCGAAAATCCTTTTTCTTCGGCTCTGCCCCCTGAAAATAAACATAATTTTAAACAGTGATCAAATTCTCGATGGCAACACTGAATTCTAAAGGCTGATTTGATCTGAGTGACGATTAAAACTATTTTCACTCACTCTAAGTATGCGTTAAATCCAAAACGCTCTTCGCTACGAAACTATTGACATTGATTGAAGCTGCATGTATTTATAATTTGTTGCCCTTATTTATCTCCTAATAGGTCATTTATTTTCTAACGATTTTGTGATCTTTGCATACAGCGTGATGCATTAATTTATAACATAGCATAGTAATGGACGTTTAATATCATAATGATATAATTCTTATTCTAATTCTTTGGCGCTACATCTCTGGATGGGATTTAACCTTTTCTACAAGCAGTCCTCCACATTCCATCCTGGATCTGCCTTCTTTTAGCGAAGACGACTTCTCATACTGAGGAATCCACCTGGTCAATGGCTTCAGGTTCGTTCAATGTTCGACGTTGCTTTCCCATTACAATCTTTTGGACTTACAGAACCTCATTACATCTATATTAAACGATTCCTCATGGCGGCTCGAAAACAACTGAATCGTCCGAAGGGGGTCTATCAGAGACCCCAACCATTTTCAGACATTGATGAATTCTTCATCAATATCTATCGAGAAAAAACATGGCGCCCGTAATAACAGAAGGGAATATTATTATTTTTATTTTTGTTTTGGGTAAATAGACCCCATCGGCACGGCTAGGCAAACGTTTTAATTTCATAATAGGTGGGTTTTCATTCTATATCTTTAAGTCCCATCCACGCTATTCTAGCTGGAATAGTGATAAAAAAATAGGTTCTCGAGAAATTTGGAAAAAAAATTATCTCGAGAAATTAGAAACATTTTCACATGCTATATGTGAATAATAAATCTATTGTCGTAATTACGAATTTTACGCATTGTCCAGTAATAGGAATTAATTGGATCATTAATGACGTGCGAGACAAAAACGGACTTTTTACGACTGCGTCGTATTAATCGGATTTAAATCTTTTTTGTGTCTAAAATTGCTAACTTGTGATAAAATTAACCACAATTATTAGTCTAGTTAGAACCAAACATAATAGCATTAATTTTGTCACTTTGAAATTGGACACTTGGGATTCATTTTTCAGACACTACAGTCGCGATCATTCTATATCCAAAAACAATGCTAAATAATCCCATCTCTCGATTTACGCGTGTTTTTTTTTGCGCGGTTTAAATCACTATTGCTGATCAGCCAAGATCATTGGAGGGTATAAACAGGGAATACGTTCCAGTACATTCGAGGGCTAACAAGGAAGCTTGGATGACGATATTAATAATTTTTATAATAATAATGAATCATATTCTTTGAATATCATGTTTTTACGCGGTTTTTATGGACCGCATCCCTACATTTTATATAAACCTCATGTCTTTTTTTACGCGACTTTTTATTTCCGAGGTTCATGATTTTGTATAAACTCCATGTCTATTTTTGCGCGGTTTGCATTTACGCGGCCTTTTGTGGAACGTATCTACGGTGCAAATCGAGGCATGGGTGTATATTATTTTTTAAAAATATTTTTATTGTTCAAATTTAATTATCATCCTGTTTTTAAAGCGTGTTATTGTGAATTTTCTATAACTTATCGATTTCTGATTTATTTATCTGTATACCATCTAAAGGTCAAATAGATAATTGCTTGGTAAATTCATACATTTACCTGTTTGTTTCTCTTTTTTTACGCGATAGATCGGTTCCAATAATTTGCACATCTTTTATTATTTATTTTTTTCGTAAAATAAAATATAAATAAAATTAACCATATATATTTTAAGATCTTTAATTATTTGTGAAATGTACAAAATTAATGATGTACGAATAATTGGTGGTATTATCCCCAGATGATGTTTGTCATTCATTCTAGATTTTACTGGTTTTTAACGTGCGATCAATTTAATTTCGATATTTCATTTTTTTTAAGAATCAATCGCGTAAAAAGAAGTAAGTAGCGTAAAATAGAAAGAATGGCTTATCTTCGAAAATTAGTTTTTGAATTTATATTTACTAATTATTAAACCTCATTCTTTTTTGGCTAAAAGTTTCATCAATTGTAAATTTCAATCAGAATATCATCAGGGAATTAGAAAAAAGAAGATACCCTAGACCTGGGATTCGATTTAAAAGTTTAGAAAGATCATCACCAAACAGTTCTAGCGGCATTGACCACTATGGTCTCGTCTTAGAACAATAAATAACTATCTGCTTATCTTTACGGTCCAGATATTAAAACGATCCGTTTTCTAGAAGGATTTCTGTTGGGGATGAAAAATTAAGTCTAATCTGAGACGGAAAGAGCCTACCCCTGGGATATTATACACTGAAAAAGGTTCTGCTTTTGTTATTGATGGGATGTTTCAAGAATAATTCACCATGAATTACTAAAACCTTGTCTGACTATTACAACAGAGGCGTATTGTCCACAATTAATAGAGGAGCTACTCCTTAAATAACGATTAGTTTTAGGGAACAATCTATAGGATTTTAGAAAACAAAGACCACACGCAAAACAAAATAAGAGAGCTAGATTTAAAAGTTCTGCAACTTCCAGCATATTCACCTAATGTTGCATCACCTTTTTAGGTTGATGAAACATTCGCTTCAAGTTGAAAAATCTACAAATATTGATCAAGTCAAAAATCGCTTGGAGTCAAATACTCTAATATTTTTATTTTACTCTAATAATATCATCATCATCATCATCATGGGCGCAACAACTCTATTGTAGAGCTTGACCCCATCCATCAACCTTCTCAATTATATCCAATCTGTCGTTACGTCGCTCCATCTTTCGGTAAGTTTCAATGCAGTATCTTTCTGTACACATTCCAACCACCTCAGCCTTTGTTTTCCTTTCTTCCGGGTGCAGAAATGCTTGTTAACCATAATCGGCGGCTGACTGTCCCGCATTCTTGATACGTAACCAGCCCACCGAAGTCTGGCTCCTCTGACGATAGCTGTCGATACAGCTCCTCGTTGATTCGGATATGCCATTCCCCGTTGTCAAATACAGCTTCAAATATTCGTCTTAAAATTCTCCTCTCTAGGATATCCAGTTGTCATTCATGGCCTTGTAGACCTTAACGTTGATCTTCTTTAAGAGGAATCTCGACCGTAAATACTTTTAAAGTCTAAAAAAGCACCGATTTACTATCATGGCTCTTCTTCGTACTTCCAGGATAGTTTCATTGTTATTCGTAATAAGTGAGCCAAGTTGTGTGAATTCTTGGATGTACTCGTATCTGTACTCTTCAACTCTCAGGGGTTCAAGGATTCGTCCTTGGTATATGGACATGTATTTTGTCTTCAACTGACTTATTGATCCTTAGTCCCATGCTAATTGCCGCTTTTATTATTCGCTGGCATGCATCCACAATGCAAAAATAACTAATGAAAAAATACAGCAATTTAACAGGAAAATGTTACCTCAACTGTCATTCTCACCAGACACACATTACACATTATTAACATATGCAGCTATAAATTCTTGCATTTCTAAAATAATTTATTGAGATAAAATCAATAAGAGAATTGCTTACTGTCTTCTAAAGCGAACTCTTCCTCCTCCGACGAAAATTCAACTAAATCTTCGACGACAAGAAGAAAAAAAAAACTATAATAAAAAAATGTTAGGGAAAACGTATGTATCACTAATGCTTAGAACAGAATCATCACATTCAACAATGCACTTATTCAACCGACGGTAACTCGAGTTGAAAATTAGTTAGCTACCCGATTAGAGAGTTAGAGGATGTTAAATGGATAATTATTTAATATTAGCAGAACAATAAATTGTTATCCATATAATTCTCTTATACGAGCACGCGGTAGGAGTTCTTGAATCAAGTATAGTTGGCAAAACAAACACGTGTTTCAGTACGTGGTCATAGAGAATCAGTTTAGCCAAGTTTAAACCGCTGTTTCGGGCTATTATCTCGGCCGGGGCCACTCGGCGCAAATTAGTAACGTGCTCTGCAGAGTTTTGCTGCCGGCTCTATTTTGCTAAATGCTTCAAACGTCATTCCTAATGAACTGTGTATTCATTCTAATTTGCACTAAACGAGATTTGGTCAGTGTACTGTGAATGGACCGCGCTCATGACTGATATGCCCTAACACTGATTAAATTTGCGCAACCAACATCCGCCAAAGTTAAATATAATCGTCGGTTAAGGAAACTAAGCCGAACATCTAATGTAATACGTATTGTATTTTAAAAAATATATTAATAATTTAATGATTTATTTTAATCGATCATTTATCTTTTAAACGAACCATTTATTTAAAATAATTACATAACTCGAATATAGATGTCGTTAATATTTATAAATATATTTTTCGCTAATATATTATTCATTCCAATTATTTTCAGTCGAATTGGAGATGTGAAGGAAAAAATTGCGTTGAGCCGATTACGTTTCAGCAAATGTAAACAATGAAAAAGTCTGGGCTTGACTTACAAAGGATCTGAAAATATCAGAGGATATAAATAAATGGAATGAAGAAATTCTTTCTTGACAGATGACTTGCTTCCTGGGTTTATTTCTTTATTTCTTGTCACTGGGGATAAAATATCAATTTCAAACGTTTACCTTTGTTTCGGGCAAAAGGAAAATGTTACCGGAAAAATCTCCACGTTGTTACATACGTATTTATACGTATATATCGCGAAAAAAATAGTAATTTATCATGTTAAATATATTATAATATCGCTTTTTGAATGGAAAATTTTTCACAATACTATTTTTTTCGTGAGCATGAATGGATTTTATTAAAGATTTTCGTGAAAAGTTTAGCTTTTGTCCCTGATGATATCCGAAAATATATAATACGGCCGTATTTTAAAATGAGTTCTTAGCAATAAACGCGAAGAGCACGAGTAGAATCCCCCTTCTTCATATTGCAAGACAGTTTTTTTTTTCATTTTTACATTTTAAGAAATTTTGAGAGCACAGCGAAAGCTTTTGCAAGAAAATATGAAAGCATTATAACCTGAAAGCGTCTCACGCAATAGCAGAGGTGAAAAAGGCATATAAAGAGTTAGGGGAAACTGCGAGACTTTTCGGTACTGACACAGCGCTTCACCTCTGAATCCACATTTTCGCGAATAAAATTGCGAAATATCACAATATTTTTGTACAAACCCCTCCTGATCAACTATATAACCTGAATAATTCATACGAAGTATATATGTATTATTAATTTAAAATAATTCGACGTTTTAATAATTCTTAAAAATAATAAACAAATTTCAGATTACTCGAAATATTTATTTATAGAGAAATCATTATTTACGTTTTTTTAAAAACCGTATTATTCTTATATAAAAAATATTATTTTAATATAATATGTGTTAGTTTCAATGGATAGTTTAAAGTAAAATGGATCTACATAAATACACTTGAGAATATATGAAAGAAAATATTATTTTTCTGGTTCTGCAATTGTAGATGGTGAATCCTGCGTATATATTGCACAAAAAATATTTACATACATACGTAAATTTACGTATAAACTATTTGAAGAACCGGTCTACTGTTATTTGTTATTAAATGATAATATAGTAAGCAAAATCATCATTTACCGCATTTCATACTCTCGCAAATCGTTTAGGATCAGGCAATACTCCCCAAGGTCAAATTAAGCTTTGGTTGTTCACTTAATAATTATTTATTCTGAAAAATATATCTCCTATTCTCACGTTCTTAAGATTCATCAATATGTCATCAGTATGTAAATTTAAATATAATTTCTGTGTAATTTTGATAGGATCTCTGATAATTATGAACCTCCTTCAGTTTGTGTGTTATATTATTCTCAGTTAATTAGGGGATTAGCTTTCTTCATTCGTTACTCACAAATTTCACTGAGGATATCACTAATATTTTTAACAGCTTTATAAATATTGTACTCTTTCCAAAATTGTATTAATGATTTTCCTGAATAAAGCGATTTTAAATGTATGTTTTACACCTCGATCCTTTGAATGAATAATAGAGGCTGTATTTAGAGGAAGAAATATTATATTTATATTTTCATTATAGTCACAAAGTCAGATTTAATGATATATTACTTATAATCAGGTAATCCAGTTCCAGATTATTTTTTTTAACAATCAAATCCATTGACATGTTTTGCGAATAGATTGTGATTGATTGGATATAAAATCATTATGTTGGATATAAAATCGTCTGAACTGTGTACCACCTCGCTATTTTTGAAGTTCTATATAAAAAAAGATTCCAGCTCAATCCACGGAAACATCCGAAATGTCAGAAGAAAAGTATCAATTCGCTAATGGTTGTGAAGAAGGATAATTAATTGTGAATCGGAAAATATCGTTCTATCATAGGATCACCCTCTCTATTAACTATACAGTAATTAGAAAAAAATTGTGGCGACCTTTAGGTAATCCAGAAAGCAAAATTTACTAGTGAGAACGGCAAAGACCTTTCTTTTATATTAGACTATAAAAAAATGTGGAATAGTCTTTACAATATGCTGAAATGATGAATTTTTTAAATTAAATATATTGAAAACACCAATAGTCTTAGAAATCTTCCGTGACATTTAATGAAAATATGAAATAGACCAGATGAAAATTGTAGTCATTATAGAGTTCCTGAAACCCCAATAATCTTGTTCAGAATCCCTATAAACTACGACACTACTAAATAACAATATTGATAATAATTCGAATAACATTTTAATTGTTAATTTTATTAAATGTCTACATAATATGTAATTATATTTATCTTTTTTAAAAAAAACAAGTATTATTTACTTACGTATTTCTAAGATTGAACGTACTCAATATTATTAATAAATGTCTTAGATAGATAAAATGAATTATGCTATATATTTATTACCGATTCTAACAATAGTATTTGTAAATATAAAAATGTTATATTTAGTATAGAAAAAAATCGCTTAGATCTGGTCAAGGTGATCCTAATATTGGCAATATTTGATCAAATTACTCATGTCAATATATGATCAAAATGATGACGAAACCAGTCTTAAAAGACCTAAAAACCTGGCTAAGATGTTACTTGATGGAATAAGTTTGACCGATCTGAAATTTTTCATCTACAATAAAAATGCTGTGGCAGGTTATCCTCGTATTTTATTATTTTTCGTAGACTCCTCATAACCATTTGAGGATCCCACTGTGTATGCAATGGTAGCTTCGCCTGTCACTTTGATGTTGTATATTTCGTAACGTCCTTTAAACTTGTGTAGCCAGTGTTATGGCTGGTAGGTAACATGCATATTATTTCGATAATGTAGGTTAATTGCGACTGAGCTAAGTTAGTAGTTGGATAGGTGTTCGATGAAAATTATTACCTCCGCATATTGTATAAAAAACATTTATGTAGGTAGTTTGGCGCGTTTGTATTTATTCATTTAATGACATCTATCTTTCTTTGAATAAAATTATTATAAAACAAATAATATTAATTAAAATCCAGTTGTAATAATTAAAATAATAGTAAAATTTATCAGTGTCGTGGTTTGACACTGAGAAGGAATATATGTGTGAGAGACTCATTCCCCTTGCATCTTTGGAATCATTATATGGATGAATAGCGCTCTGCAATATTTCTGTTATGCCATTCATCCATCGTAGTCAAATAGATAAATAAATTAATGAAGTAGACTGCATTGGTACTAAGATTTTTAATCCGATATCCATCGATTTTAATTTTTTTAATCGTAAAATCACACGTTTTATAATCACCCTTTCTTATTATTTTATAATTTTAACTTTCGTCTCCATAAGAATTCTATTCTATATAATTATTAGGAAGGTGGGCTCTCACATTAACACGATTCATCTATTACATTATTAGTTACAGAGTTATTACTAATCATCTTTAATTACTTAGGAAGGTAACTCCTCCTAAGCAATCGTCTGTTAAGGATCTAGGTATTTTGTTTGATTCTAAGTTAAAATTTAGTTTACATGTATCGGACG
>JAGXCT010035351.1:0-39047 GCA_022495035.1 Philopotamus ludificatus
TAATCCGTGAAAAAAGTTTTTAAAATAAAATCAAAAATAGAAATGTAAAAACTGTATAAATGTTTTTTATAAATTTGAATATCTGAATTTGCACAAGCCTGCCATAGACGAACGTCTCACTCATTTGGCCAATATATTTTATTTCTATGAATATTTCATAAATGTTTAATAAGAGTAGATTAGTTTTCAAAGGTCAGAATGGTAAAAGTTTATCAATTTACAATCAGTAAAGTTTGATTCTTTTCTTAGACGAAACAGTCGGTTTTCATTATATATTTATATACATAGTTATTGCATTTTGATGGTTGGTCTTATTAAATTTTATCGCTCGATTTGAATATTTGAAACCAAAACTGACTTTCCCATAATGATAAACTATAAATTTCGGTAATACATAACTTTAGTAGCGATCAAACCTCGAACACACAGTTTCAGAACATCTTACACGATAAAATTCATGGTACCGACATAATGCCCAGCAAGATTTTTACTGTAAAATTATTGCTTATGAGAATTCTTACTGAATATATTAATTTAAACTGATCTCTCAACCAAAACGATTGATATTTCATCATATTTTTTAAATCAATTTCTTAATATCCGTGATTGTTTTTTATATATTTAAATATTTGCATTTAATTGTATTATTATATTTGTATTATTAGGTCAAACAAATAAAATGTACTGTTAAGAACTGTAGACGATAATTCTCCAATGCAATCTATTATCCGCTATATCATCCATTATATATTACGTAGAAAATAATACATTTACTTTCCCATCATTTTCGTTTTTATTGTTAATACACACATTGTGATACACAGTTATCAATGCACTACTATAACGGAAATAAAAAGGATAAAACATATAAAAGAAACTGCCTATGAAGACGATATTATGAAATTCGTTTGATAAATACCTTAAAATTTTGTCAGCACAAATAAATGGAAAAAAACACACAAATCATAATACAGTAAATAGTTGTATTATGCACGGTGCATAATTCAAAATCAAAAATTTAATGAGCTCGTCGTACAAAATAGACGCGCCAGACACAACGATCTATCGAAGACTGGACCATAAAAACACAGCGACACGTGTTAACGATGCAATTAAACGATGGGAGGGAGATGATAAAGGATCAATGATATGTTGCACAGCGTTTTGGCATCTGAATGACTGCATAGAAATATTATTGTTACTATTAATTAAATACACTTCGCTATTAAACGCCGCGGGAGATGGTAAACGTTTAACCCCAGAGGTATTTTTACATTATAATGTCTTTACGATGATGGACTTGTATGTATCGTCTCATTACGTCGCGCATTAATTCGTCTTATCTCTCAATTATGTAGCTTAGATTATGAATATTATCTACTCATTTTCATTATTAAGCTCTAGGCTATTGCACTTTAATTACTTAGAAATAATATTTTATTTATTTAATTACTAGAAATACTATACATAACAGCTATGGCGATGAATAATAATCCTAAGCATCGCTGTACATCAAGAGTCATGATGTTGATCGGCTTAAACACAAAATTGCGCTGTTATTGAATTAATAATATACTTTCAATCTAACCTTTAAAAATGTTTGGTTATATAAATACATGTTTAACTAGTATTTCCATATGTTAATTTAATTATATGAATAAACATTTTCTACATTGTGTGTTTGTCCTCAACGGCTCATGTTGGTCATCGATGGGACGTTTCCTCCGCAATTCTTCAGCTCTAATCGCGTATCCCAAGAATGAAATTATCTCTTCAGGCTACCTGTGGACCATCTTTTGTTTTCCATACACACCACCCACTCAAGGATATACACATTACTTCTTTTAAACATTCGTTGGACATGGGGCCATATATCTTATTATTATGTTCATATAGACGACTAGTAAAAAATATAATCGAGTTTGTGCTCTAAAATGCTATTGCCTTTGATTGATGAAGAGCATATGAAGCATTTTTAACAGAATGAATGAATAAAAAATATGTTAAAATCTTTATGGCAATGTACTAATATTAAACGGATCGTAACACAGGATGAAAATTAACCGAGTTTAACTATTGGCGACTTATTACAAAAACCCATTCTTTGTGATCAGCAGTGCAATATCATTTAAAACGAATCGCCAAAATAATCGGGATACGATATAGAAAATTAGGACACTGAGATAAATAAATGTGTTTTTTTGGTTAGGGTTTCAAAAATAATAACTTGTAAAAAAGTGATAGAACTCATACAAAATTTGAAAATTGGTTATTTGAATTAAAAATACCATGTTATTTTTATAAAAATCCTTGTACAATAGTATAGGAAATTGTGTAAAAAATTAAAACCCAATTAATGACTTATACAAAATGCTAAAATTAATCATATATATGTTTTTATTATTAAGAAAATAAATACTTACATTTCTAATGTGTAGATTAGTTATATGTAGATGTGTTAGATTAGAAAAATAAATACTTACATTTCTAATCTAATAAATCTAATAATAAATTTTGTTGGACAGTAAGTCTTGTGTTCTTGAATTTCTTATAATCGGGGAATCTGTTATCCGTTACTGTGTTATTTTGTTTTACAAATTTTTGATGTCGAAAATATTGTTTCATACTCTTCCAAACCCTCATGAATTAACGCAACTGTTGATAAATTTTCTTGACCCCAAGTTTTTGATTTTTTCTAAAATAACTCTTTTAATATAAATCCTACATGTCACAAACTTTTTGTATTTGTCTAAAAAATCTAAAGAATAAATATTATAAATAATTATTGTACTTTATTGCAATAGCGAAATAAAAAAAATAATAACAACAATATTTGCTTCTATTGGCACGGGCGCGATGTTTTTTTTTTGTTTGCATTCGGTACGATTGTGGACACTTGTGGCAAGAGCTCAGTCTGTGGCGAGAAATCGCCGAGTGCGTGTGTCAAAATATTGACCAAATTTTGAAGCATATCATGAATATCTATTTTTATTCTTAGAATAATCCATTTTTTTAATAAAGTCAAGATATTGATCAATATCTTACCTTGAAATGCTTGAGTTCTATTTTCCGTTATAAATAGACCCCTTCGGACGACTCCGCTGTTTTCGAACCGCAATGACGGATGGGTTAACTCATTGTAAAAAAGCCCATAAAAATAAGCATTAGTGGAAGTTTTTAACCAAAAATAATACAAAATTGTTTTTTTTTTAAGAAATATTGTATGGGTCAAATCTTGAACTAGAACAAAAATAAAACACAACTTTTTAAACATTATCATTATTGTAAAACCAATGTAAAGTTTGTTAAGTCATTGAGCATTATTAGCTTTTTTTAAACATGCATCTACTACACACGATGATGGTCATGAATCTGGTTTTGCTCTCACATATGTGTGTACATAGGTATCGATAATGTTGTAGTATCAAGAAAGCCATAATAAAATAATTGCGCCATATTTTCTAAAACATTTCTCTTGCCTTCCACTGTCATCAACCTACATAATACAAATCGATAGATAACTTGATTCGGACATTATGAAAATTTTCCATAGAATCGCATATTACTAAAATATATCAAACACGAATGGAATGTTTACAATCACTGCATTCGCAAAAAAGTATTGTTATGGCGAAAAATTTGTAATTCAACGTTTTTACAGCAAGAAAGAAATAATTATAATCGACACGTAACATTGACTCTACTTTCTTTTGCAACAATTAAACCACAGTCACTTCATTATAATTATTTATTGAACAAAAAAATAGTAAATCACCACTCGTTGAGTAATTTTATTATAATAAATATTTGTAGACCTATTTTGACCCAATTACTATGTTATTTTAACCACTGATTGACATGTTTTAAACTGTTATTTGCCAACGTCGTTATCAGCTCACTATCATGCATTTTTTCAACGATTTCCTTGAAAATGCAAATTCCGTTACTCTGATAAGATTATTGTCTTGTCAACACAATGAGCAATTAAAGCGTGGGATTACCCTGGAACAATTTCATAGTACCGTTGAACTAGACGTGTACTTCCATGGGTCAAACGGTGGCAGCAGGTCAAAATTATTAGGTCACGAGTGCAATCTTTACAAAAACGAATATGCCATGTTGGCCATGATATAATATATATAACCTATTTTTATGCCCAAAATTATAAACACGTCCGGATATTTCAATCTTCGTCATCTGGTAACTGAATTAAGTTTTTTCATATCCATAACGCTGTTTTGAATTCCGATGTTATTATCTGAATCAAACAATCACAGAAAACATCAAAAGGAGTTACACAGTTTTTTTTTCTTCGTGTGTTCTCATTTTCACGATTTTAAGACGATGTAACGTCATCGTCTATGGAAAAAATCCTGAAAAAATTTATAATGTACATATGTTTTTCAATGATTTTTTTAAATTATATATTTATTAATTTATTACATGTTATATTAGCAGTATATTTAAATCGCGCATTGAACCCAAATTATATGTCTATTACATACATTGGACGTTTTAGCTGGCACTTAATTATTCTGTCATAATCTGACTGATTCCTTTTAGTTCATCGCGGATTGGGCCATCTGCTAAATCCATTTTGGCTGACTATACGTATGTATTATTCTAGACTGGTTAATGTAACCATAATTCATAAATACCGTATGCCAGTGTCAATGAGATGAAATAGAATTTTTAATCAATTATAAAACTACTGGTGTTAAACGTATTCCGTTATGCGTGTACTTTCTAGATTTTCTAAATTATTAATCGAACTACTAAATTGCTTTGATAGTCATTTTATATATGCTGTTTAAACGTTTAAATAGCATATACTAAAAACATTGGGTTCAGTTTGACCCCTTGTATACGAAATTTGATTAAAAAACGTGGAATTTACGCTTTTCTTAAAAAAATCCTTTTAAAGTAGCCCCCATCGAATATAACACACATGTGCCAGTATTTTTTTCAATCTTTCTATCCCTTCTTGAACGCTTATTTTTGTTATGACGTTTAAATCCTTCGGCATAATTGTTGATCACACCTTGTACCTGCTTGATTTTTTAAAGTTCCTTCAAACACTAAAAAAATATGGCACGTTATTTCAATATGTTAAAAAAAATTAGATGATTTAGAAATGGATGGATAGAAATTCCCTAATTTTCACAATCAATGCTAAAAATATGTTTATATTACGAGTAATATATTAAAATTTTTAAAAATATCAAGATATTGATAAAGAATGCATCAATTTCTTAGCTTGAAATGCTTGGGGCCTCTGATAGACCCCCTTCGGACGAATACATTGTATAACTTTATGGTGAAGAAGTGATTTTATTCGGTGCAGCTTCTCACTTATTATTTTTTGATTTTTGCACTTCAATATTACACAGATACGTAAATTTGATTTTATATAGTAATAAATTTTACTGTTTTAGAATACACAACAATCCCAACATTGATTAATATTTGAACCATATTTTTTCTTAAGCATAGTTGTAGATATGTAATATATATTGTAAAAAATAATTATGTGTATTATATATATGTACGATATGATGTGTTTATTGGCAATGATACGAACATATTAGGTTGGATGATGATTATATTTTTTCTCATGAGTATAATGAAAGCTATTCTTCCAATATTCGTGCATTATTTCATACACTATAGTTGATGAAAAACAGCATGATACTCATTTTCATTTCACGTGTGTGAAATGAGATATTTACGTAAAAACGAAAAAAAAGTAACAACGCCATTCAGTCTAATGGTTTTAATCTATGTATGAATGCAAAATTATGGTACATGATTAATTTTTAATTCATATATTCGTATACACATTGTTGCCATATTTGAAAAAATACAACTAACGAATAATCCATATCATAAACAGCGACTATTGTTTAATAATAATAAATACTTCAAATTTATCCTAAACATTATATTTTATAATACGTTTATCAGCTTAATATTATTTTGACTATGATACGATACTGATCTATGGTACAATATATATCATCATCATCATCATTTGCCAGTCACAAGGCTCTCATCGCTGAGGGCTTGGACCTTACCAGACTCTCGCATGGTAGTTGAGGCCAAAGGAACACACGTGACGTGTCTGAACCTGAGTCTCCCTTTTCGTGTCCATAACGCGGGGACCCGAGCCGTCTTGGTATGCGGTTTTTTGTAAAGAGTTTCCCTCTCTTGGCCATTGGTGGCATTGGAGGTACATCTTCTACCATGTTGGTATCGGATTTTACCCTCTCGACTGTGTCCAGGCAAGTAGGAGGGGGTTTGTCTTGGTATTCGTTTGTTCTCTTCTCTCGTGACTCGTTATCTGCTTATAACGAGTCACGAGTGACAAGTAGCGAGCGACCACACACACACACCTATATAGATATACACAGGCATACATATGCACATCTGCCCAAAACGAGTCTTAAGTAGCCGGTCGTAAGTGATTATTAGCCCTGTCGCGCAATAGCAATCCTTTCATCATGGGAAAGACCTCCTCAGAGAGGGGTCCCCTAGAAAGAAGGAAGAGGAACGAAAGTATCGAGAGTAGACCAAATATATATAAAAACAGATTTGGAGCTTATTCATATATTATATATAATAATGGTTATTTTGTGTTAATTAATTCTGCTTCATCACTGGGTATGCTTTTCCCAGTCTCACAACTATGTATTTAATGATCAGGCATTAAGTGTATTTAGCATGAATCCATCAACAACAATAATAACAGATTAATAAGTTCATAGAGCGATCATCTATAATGAAATGTTTCTTCCTACCACGTACTTAGCATATGCATTCATTTACTTTGTAGAGAGCCGGTCAAGGTAATTCATTTTTACTGTCAAGGAAAATCCAATGGTTGCTTACCACTTTAATTTCAGTCCTATATATCATAATTTATCATTTTTAAAATAGAGATATCCTATATTTAAATACACATTACATACCTTGTGGCTCATATCACAATTATATATAAAAAATAATAGATTTATATTAAAGAAGTTTTAATACATAAAAAAAAATAACGCAAAAAATATGTCATCAATGCTATATATGTAATAAAAAATAAACCTCTCTTGCACAATCTTAATATGAATACAATAGATCAAACAATTTGTGTATTGCGCAGTATAATATTTGTATGGAAATTTTAACATGGATTTTAGCCTCGATCTGGATGAATGGTGGCTGATTTTGTTTATTCTCTATGTGTAAAGTGCGTTTAAAAATCATAGTTGAGTGATTTCTTGAAGTTCGTTAAAATATTAACGATAATATTATATATAGAATTAAACTGTCAGATAGACTTTCAGAATTAATAATTTATTTATTTATCATAAAGTAAACAATGCGTGATTGGCATTACAGAATAACTTAGGTCATAATCACGCACAAAAAAAACATAACAGTAAAATAATAAAACATAGTTATAATATAAAAATATAAATGAAAAGTAGCAATATATAACAATATAAAATAACAAAAAAAAGATAATGGTAGAATAAATAGTTATCGAATAGAGAAAGGAGGGGTACTGTACATTTACAAATATCGCTGATGTATCTGCTCTGTCGAGACCAAAGTGATCGCGCCCATTGGATAAAATCTGATTATAACAATAAAATTATATTTCATAACCATGAGCGATTGGTTTCTGTCCGAAGAAACATCAAAAAATCTGCGCATTATGCGGCATACTCGCGTCATTTTAAGGCGATTTTTTTGAACGGCCTTATTAAATAATTAAAAAAAAGAAACTTACCCGAAAATAGACTTTATTAAAATAGTCAATATTTATATAAATCTATACCTAACTGCGAAACTTATAATTAATAATGTGTCTTGGAAAAAAGTTAGAACGTAGAACAGACAGTATTATGTATTACGACCGTGTCGTTGGTCACAATAATGATGCTGGCAACACCAACTGTCAAAACGACATTCGCGCTGTGGCGAGGACCGATTTACACAAATATATATCCGTTTATATTTATATATGTTTGATTAGCCATATAATCAAACATTTAATGTTTAGTAACCTTTTGCTAATAAACCAAACCAAACAAAATCAATTATAATACCCAATCAACATACAAATTAGTAGTCAAAGGTTGATTAAAATCCACTACTACTCTGACATTTGTTTAATTAAAATATCTCTATTTTCAACAGTAGAACCAATACACCCTGGAAAAAAAACCCCTAAAATGAACATCGATAATCGGCTTAGTTTCGATACTTTTGCCCACTCTTCCTTCTTACTAAGGGAACCTCTTCTTTGGAAAGGTCCTTACCACGATAAAAGGATAGCTATTACGCAACGAGCTTAACTCTAGCTGTGACTCGTCACACCGGAACCCCGAGAGAATAAGAAAGCGAATACCGAGACAAACCCTCTCCGTAAGGAGGGTAAAATCCGATACCAGCAATGATAGAAGATACTCATCCAATGCTAATTGGCCAAGAGAAGAAAACCTCTTTATAAAAAACCACATACCAAGATGGGTTAGGCCACTGCGGTATAGAGGAAAAATGATGGTCCCGGATATAGAGACAGGGCATGTAGCCCGAATGGGCAGCGATAGTCTGTTTGTAGGCCAAACCTTTGTTGGAGAGACATGGTTGAGGTAGATGTATCACCGTTGGGGCTTGGGCGATGGATCAAGGAGGCCCGGGACCGGCAGAGATGGTGTAATCTCTTCAGTGGCAGGGACTCGTTTTGGGTCAGGGGCCACTTTATTATTATTATTATTAATCTAAACAATATAGTTTATATTCTGTTTTTGCACCTGCGTTTTGTTATTTTATTTATTACTACCATACTTATTTTTTCAATACTTCTTTTTAGCTGTTACATTAAACAACATGAATTATTGACATTCGTTAGCATTTATGTTTAAAAAAAATTATTACATATTATTATATTGATATTGGAAAATGTTTAAATCCACATATTTTTTTTTACATGATGGTGGACATTTTATTAAAAGTTTAATTTAGTTATAGCAAAGAAATGCCAGTTTCTGGCACAAATAATTATATACACTTAATAAATAAGTTAAAACAGTCATAAAAAAAACAATAATTGATATAATCCCTCTCAATCCTTATAAATTTATAACCTAGATGAAAAAAGGTACATTAATACAAAAGTACAATAACCTTATATTTTTTTTAGCCTGGGAATTTTTTTTTTTAGTGATCAAATTGCCTGATTCTGAGAAAGATTTTTCACTAGACACACCAGAATACATACAATATCAAAGGTTCTGTAAGCAAAGTAGGTTAGATTTCTGATTTTTACACTGATGTATAATGTCTGTATCTTCTTTGGTATACTGTAAAAAACATTTTTTTATCAAAAATAATTATATAGATGAAACTGTAAAACCATCACATAATTTTAGATAATGGTATTGATTATTTAAAGATTAGATTAGGATCACTCAAACCAGCGTCATCACGCTGTACTAAAACAATGAGGAGCATAGGCCTAAATCGAAGATTCTAGTGTTATTTTTAAAATCATGTCATAGCTGGCGCTATTCATTTGTCAATTTAATTTAGGGAATACTACTAAATTTTGAATTATTTTTATTTTGAATTTTTTTTTAAATAATAAAATTCGTTCTGAAAGATGAACTTTGAGGCCTCCTGAATTTATGAGACCCCAGGAGCACGCCTCATGCGCCTATAGGAAAATCCGCCACTGCGTTTTACGAACGTTTGTAAACATATTTAAAACTAATTAAAAATTAAATCATGTTCAGAAATACTTAAAAATAAAATAAAATATATCCTTAAATTCATCTGTAGCTTTTTTCTATAAAAAAAATATATAACTTGGAGAAAAATAAGCACTAAAAATGGGTGGAGTTATGGTGGTAGCATTGGCAGCTATTGTGATGTTGGTAGCTTTGTCTGTCAGAGTGACAGTCCGTCATGGGCGAGTACGGGACGGCGCCTGTGCTCTGCCTGTCGGCGGCGACATTGGCGGTGCTAGAGCGGTTGGATGAGCCGAGGCTATTACCAGCTACGGGGTTGCGGAGGGATTGGCGGGGGCTGTCGCAGTTGGCAGGCGTGAGGACTCCGCCTGCGGCTGGGGCAGTTGGATCTACTCGACGTCTGTTGCGCGCCTGGGCCCGCGCTTCACCCACCACCGCCTCAGTTGCCACTCTCGTAATTCACTTGCAGCGCCTCGATCGCTGGGATGTACTGCATGACTGCCAGAGCTACATGGGTTAGCAATAATAAACTTGGTTACTGAACGTTCATGTGTTGAGCCGGACTTGCTTTCTGTTATGTTTGAAGACCTACAATATAGACCAACACTAAATTAGGCTTCTAATATGGCTATCGATGTCAAGATATGTCATAGACAGGAGTACCAACACAAACATTTATACAGCCTGTCAAATTCAAAAAATCTTCATATTTATTAACATATATTAAAAAAATCTCTTTTTTAAAAATACAATATTTACTTCAATCAACATGATATTGCAGTGACATTTTAATGTCCATTTCTATTTTTCTCTGAATAGACTACATACCTCGTACCAAATCAATTAGCTGCAAAGTGGTCATTTATGATATATTTATTCATGTACAAAATTCTAGAAAAGATACACTCTAGTTAATATAAATTAATTTATAATAATTTGGATTAAACTGTTCATAATGAAATTATTTCAGAGGCTGATGCTATTGAATACTTAAACTCCAACAATCAGAATACTGCCGAGACACTTGTCAAGAATGATAATGACAATCCGTCTTCGATATATACTGAAGACGCCGATGCTCTGACCTTTAGCGATATGCAGACACTCAGCTTACAAAAATACGATGCTTTTGTTCTATTTGCTGATGAGGACATTGATTTTGCTAAAGAACTTATTAACAAATTAAATGAATATGGATTTAAGGTACATAAATATTTTTTTATTTTTAATTTGAATACCTGAATAATTATCAATGACCAAATAATGATGATAATATGCATTTTTATCTAATGATTGTCAAAACAAGTGATATACAGATATTGTATACCCGTCTGCTTTTTGTGATTTTGTGATAGTGCATCGGTTATTTCAATCAGAACCTGGATATTTAATCTTAAATAAAAACTGGAGTATTTCTGTAATACAAGCTGGAGCCACTACGTTTTATTGCCCAACTATCACAAAATCTGTATACAGACGTAACAAAATATATCTGAAAGGCGGGTCTAATCTTCATAAAAACCACATACACAAGTAGATGACGTAAAAATTACCAGGAAAACAAAATAGTATTATTACCTCCAATTATTTTTAGAATTTCGGTTTCTCTCATAATAGATGACATAATTACCTATAATTATTATACATAATTATATTTGCATTGATCATCCCATTATCTTTTCATTACAATTGTTTGACTTTGTTCTGTTTCTTTTATTAAACGCAAATAATATTTTTCATTTTATATTTCAGATATGTATAAGAGATGATTTATTATGCGGCGTGAGCTCTGAACATTCTGCAGTTATTAAACTAATAACAGAACGGTGCACAAGATTAATCGTAATTCTTACGCCCGAGTTTATAAAATCTCAAATAAATACATTCATCATAGATTATACACAGGCACTAGGAATAGGTAATACAATCATTTGTTTACTTGCATAATACATATCACTGATGTCTAAATATCTATTACATTATCTACTAATTCATAAATTAATCTTAGATAACTTGATAATTTAATTAAATATATTTAAGTCTGATTGTTTATTGAGAGAAGTTTGATTTTATCTTCGTGCAATAAAATGTAAATATTATTTTCAGAACGAAATCAGCGTAAAATATTACCAATTATATATAAAACATGCTCGGTACCTCCCCAACTCTCTTACTGTTTTTTACTCAACTATAATAGATTGGAAAAATCTCACTTTTGGCACCGATTGAGAGATTCTCTTGAAGTGAAATCACCAATCTCAACAAGTTCGCAAGGGTAAATATTGTTCCTTATTTCAATTATTTTATTGATTTTTATTTATATCAATTTTTTTATTGTTTTCAGAACTCGAGAATTACATGTCACACAACAAAAAGTGAAAATACATTCCAAACCTGTTAACGGATCACAATTGAGCACTTTAGCCGTTCCAAATCATCCCACACAATCTACAAGCATGAACGATTTATCAAACAATAAAGACGTTTCAAATGTATCGTTACCTAGTATTGACTTTAGTAATAGTATGTATGATATACCAAGTAATGTGGAAGTAAAGCCAGTTCGCAAAAATAAAGTTAGGAAAAAAATTCAAAAATTCTTGAATCGTTTTGCTCATTAATTCAATTGGAAATGTTGGATTATAGTAAAAATTATTCACAGAAGTTGTGCTGAAAAAATATATGATCAAAAAAAGTGACTTGGAGGCAAATAAGTCTATGATTCAATTATTTAAAGGAAATAATTATCAAATTTATTTATAATTATGTATACAGGACACATTCTCTAAATACAATTGATGACTTTATCAATATATTTGTGATGACGTGTATAGAGATGATGATAAATCTCATGTGCCATTTTTTTAGAATCCCGTTTATTATACGATACCTGTAGTTATTTTTTAATTGTCATTCATAATTATTTTATCATATTGCATTCCGTATTGCAAATGTACAAATCTGTTCCTTTTTTCACTATAATGATTTTTTTCGTAAGTGATACTTAGCACTTTCACTTAAAATATTCTTTCACAAATAATATAAAGTGCATTGGGGCTCTATCGTTCTAGCATTCATAATTTTTTTTATAGTCCTGGTAATACACTCATAAGGATAAGTTAAAAAATCCTTCAATTAATGTTCCCTGGTCTATTGGTTTTAAAAGACTATGGATTAATACAACAAATAAACATTGATAATCTTTAGAAGAATAAAATAACCTCTTAAGACAATAAACTGACACTAATTTTGTTACCTCGTGCATTGTAATTAATGTATATATTATATCATACTTTATAATTACATCCATTAGAAATTATAGATATTTATAAATTTTATTATATCTTATTATTGATATCTTTATAAAAAATATATATATGTATAATAGTGCCTTATCCACAGTTGCACAAATCTCATTTTTTAAATAATATTGAAAAATATTTTATGTATTAATATTACTATTATTAAAAATTCATAAATTTATTTTATATATTTTAGGAATTGTTAAATAATTCTATATATCTTTTGCTCATATTACCTTGTTCATGTAAACAAGTGAATTAATATTTTAATAAATATTTTATAGTAAATTGTTGCTTTTATTTTTATTGAAATGGTAGGCTGCAAACTATCGAAAAACTTTATGTCGAAACTGTATCTCGTAGCGGTTATCTATACGTTTTTAACATACCAAATTAAATGGATTGATTTTATTAAGACATTATACGTGTCAGACGTTTCTAGCGATGTAAGCGATCTATGTTCAGTCCTTCATCAATGTTTAATCTATTATCAAGTAAAGATGAATAGTATATTTTTTTAATTTATTAATTTTATTTATTACACAATTTTTTATACCAAATAACACGTTTTTTTAATTTGGGAAACCAATCTTCAATTTTTTACATAGTTTTTGGTGGAACGTATTTACCACCTGAAACTTGGGTAAAATTGTTGCATTGGTGTTAAGTTAAATAACTCAACCGTTCAACTGCTATGGTAATCCCTATGTGATAACTGTCAATTCACTACACATGCTGGAAGTTTTGTGTAAAAATCATTTAGATAGGAATATGATTTCCATAAATAAATATTTGTATGTAAAAAGTAATTGTAATAGGTGTAGTAAAAAGTCTTCTAGTCGTATTTTTTTAATAAAATTTATTGATATATTTTTATAAAACATAATTACCATTACATTATATGATCTTCTGCCATCTATTCTCCAAATCTAAAATACCTTTCTTGAGAAATTCTGCTGACTTGGAATTAGAAAAATCAGAAATGGCTGATTTCACCTCACTTTCTGTTTGGAATGATTTATTTTTAACCTTTTCCACTCTGAAGGCCAGCAGTTATGGCCCAAAGACGGAATAAGTTTGCGCGTCGATTTCAATAGGGCGCAGAGTAAATTTACAGATTATTGTTAGTTCTAGAAATGCATGGAAGAGGAGTTTGCAACATGTGGAATAACCCAACATTTTTTTATTTATATTTATAATTACGCGTAGTAAATTCTCAGAAATATGTGTGCATTTATCGATATATTTCATATACCATTGTTTTTGAAGCAGTCAGTCGGGTTCTTCATATCGGAAAGGGTGTCCGAAGCTCCGCCTCCGGTACTGTGACCCTGATTGTTATATTGTGGAACTATTTTTTTAAAATTCTGTTACATTTATAAGTATTTAATAAAAATAGTGAAACTGTAAAATCAGTGAAATAGAGTTTATAATTATAAAATAAACTATGGAAAATAATAAAAATAATGAAAGTTATGTTTTCAAATTCAATGATACTTTTGACTATGATTAGGAAATATGATTATAATTTATGTATATTATTATGATTAGGAAATATGTATACTCTAGCAAGGAAAAAGACGAAGATGAAGAAAGGTGTATTTGGTAAATCCACGACATCAAAAAATTGGTACCTCTGTCTAATAATTTTTCAAAAAAAAAAAATATTTTACTATCGGTGATAGAATAGTAGGGGCAAATATCCCTACCAATTGTTTGGAACCTATTGATTATTTCTAATTATTTCACAACGGCAATTGATTAGTAAAAATAGTTTATGAAACAATTGTATGCAAACGATAAAATAGGCAAAATCAATCCTAGCAAAAATACGACATAGAAGTCATGGAAAGATATAAATAATACGGAATTTAAAGCATTTTCTAATGTGTTTTTTTTTAATTATGGGAGTTAGACCTCGTCCACACTTGCAAGATTTTTTTCGACTGCATTTGTGGCGCATTCGCCAAACAATTCCAGAAGCCGAGGGTTGTCATGTGTATACCGATAGATTTTACACCAATCTTCCACTTTCCGATGAATTATTGAAACTAAAAGCACATTTAACAGGGACAATAATGACCAATAAAAAAAATTGCCAGTTGCTATGAAAAAACCAAAATTAAAACAAAACGAAGTAATACAGTTTTTTACCTCAAATACACCCGTTTGCAAATCAAATGCATCCTTTTACAAATCAAATGCATCCTTTTACAAATCGAATGCACCCTTTTGCAAATCAAATACAACTTTTTACAAATCAAATACATTTTTTTACAAATGACGTAAAAAACTGTAGCGTATGGAAGTGAGAATACTATGATTCTAGCTTGGAGGACAAAAGAGGTAAGTGACGATGCTAAGTAATTGCCATTTCCTATTATACCGCCACAATTACCAAAGAAAAGGAATTCAGGAACCAGGTGGGATAGAGAGAGGACAATGTTATACTGGAGATTTTTGCGTATACCGGATGTATAATGTTAATAAAAATATTTGTTAAGTGATTAAACTTCATATGACGTATGTCTGAATGTTATTCGTACTGGAGTATATATTTTTCCTAAAATTAGCGCACTGTTTTCATCAGCTAGGTATTTTATGACATTTTTTGTTTATTTATTCATTATCTCGAAATTTACGAAAGAATCGTACCGGTATATTAAATTTTATCATTCATAATAACCCATCAAAGTAAATCAAAATAAACAATAAATATTAATATATTATTATGTAATGCGTTGACTTTTTTAAACACCGGGTATATTGCCGGGTGGGATAATTCTCAGCCAATGAGATGTTGCAAATTCCAGGTATAAATGTTTTTAACCCGGTGTTCGTCGAAAGTGTGCGTCATTCGAAGATGGGGTCAATACAGACCTATATAAAAGATATTATATCGCACCGGATGCAAGAAAAAAAAACGTGAATATTCTTTTTTTCGCAATTACGGGCAATGATTATTTATTTTCTAGACGATTTTATACAGTATATAATTTTATATTAAAAATATTCGATAAAATCTAAAACTTCCTAAAATTAGACCCCATCCGGCATGTCCAATGACAAAGTAGGCGTATGTCGTTAAATCAATCCAGGTATAAACCCCTTTACTGGTTGAACCTAAAGAAATTATGCCAAGAATTTTACATTCGATTTATCCTGCGAATATTTTCCTATTCTATGCATAGTTATAGAATTGTTATCATAATAAAGTTCTGAATACAAAACTCAATTAAAGTCAAGCTTGTTTACATTTAGAGGTGATACAAATAAGCAAATATTTTTTTAACAAAGTGAACCACAATTTCAATAATCAGGGTCATACATTTGAATGAACTCGTGTCAGCATTTAGACAGTGTGCCAAGCTAATGGGCAGAGTTTTAATTTTAATTAGTAAAGACTGTTCAATCTGAACCAAAAACAATATTTATAGATGTTTTTAATCTGTTTTCAAAATATGTATATATTTTTTTAAAATTCGTATTTTTTTTTCATCCAGAGTGGTAAAGGTTAAAAAAGGGTTTCATAGAACGAAACAAATGGTAGTCAGAAGGGGCTATGTGTGCCGAGTAAGCAGGGTGCAGTAAAGCCGTCAAAAACCCAAGTCATCCATTTTTTTCAGGGACAAATCTGCGACATGGGGACGCGCATTATCGTGGAGGAGGAAGATTTTCTCTTCTCTCGCCAGACAACCTTTTTTCTTTGTAATGCAGCCTTTAATCGGCTCAATTGGTCACAGTACACTTGCGCTGTTACAGTTTGACCGTATTTTAAAACTTCGTGGTAAATGATTCCTTTAGAATCTCACCAAATGCAAAGCAAAAGTTTTTTCGGGTGCAATCCTACTCTAGGGATTGGAATCGGCTGTTTTTACGTTCAAGCCATTGTTTTTTTCTCTTCATTTTCAAAACAATACCCACTTCTCATCTCCGGTTATTAAATTGGGAAGAAATGGTGTTGTAAGCTCTTGCGCTTGCAGATGTTTACAAGTTTTTATCCTCTGCGATTTGTTGCGGTCGATCAACCCAATAGAAATTGGGTCGCTCCAAAGGTGTTGCTGCGTTTTTTGATACTCGGATTGAAAAATTCATATAGTCTACAGCTTACAATGTCGGAAGTAAAGGGGCAAAGTGCGTGTTCAATCTGAGTTATTTGAAGAATTTACAAGGACTAAACAAGGATTTACCGATCACAGTTGTCGTCAGAGTGGTCAGATTTCGGTGGGCTGGTCACGTGTCAAGGATGTGGGATAGTCTGCCGCCGAAAAAGCATATGGTTAACAAGCTTTCCTGTCCCCGGAGGAAAGGGAGACCAAGGCTGAGATGGTTGGACTATGTTCAGGCTGACACTGCTTCATTAAAACTTACCGGAAGATGGAGCGACGTGGCGGCAGACCAAATAAAATTGAGAAGTGTCTGGGATAAGGCCAGGGCTCTACAATATGGCTCTTGTACCTATGATAACAATGATGATGATAGACTACATCTTTTTATATAATCATTTCCATATATTAATTAGTTTTTGATACCTAATTAAAAAAATAATTGCCTTTTTAAAGCAATAAATAAATCGAGGTCGTTTTTATTGTCTATTTTTATTGTACATTGTTTTCCGTAATAAAAATGTTGCATGGAACTAAAGAGATATAATATATAACACTAATGATAATCACTTGGAGTAATGTCTGGAGAATATGGTGTTCGAGGAAGAAGATCCCAAGAAAATCTATTGATTTTTTTCGAAGAGTATGGGCTAGCGTTTTCCTGATATAATACACCAGCGCCTTTTCAAACTTTTTGTATTGCGTCTTCTCCTTCGCAGAGGGCCATGTCTAACGAATACAGAGGCCATCTAAAATTAGCGTGCACACCAAAACATATAAAACCTTTTAAAATTATTTTTAAATAAAATACATAACAACTATAATTATATTGATATTTACACTAAAGAGGAATATTGGAATCGTAAATTATGAAAATAAGAATTTAAACTGTATATAGTATATATATAAAATGAAAATACTAATAAAACTGTAATTCAAAAGTTAGTAATACATAATTTCAAGTATTTTTTACAAATGTGGTATCAGCTATCATTAGCTAATATTCTGTGAAACTAAATTAAGTAGGGTCAGTTCGTGGACGTATTCTGCTTTTCCAGCATTTTCTTATTTTTCCAGATGGTTAATTTTCAACGGTAAAATTAAATTTTATCTAATCCGCAGACCTAGTATTAATTCAAGTGCCCCCGACACCATAGAATATCTCATCCAATGATTAGTAGAACATCGTTAGCCATTTTATATAATTATTAATATTACTATATAGTACAGTGATATATGATTATGCATTCGAACAAATTATTAATATCTTAAATTAATTAATAATTCCGTTCTCGATACCAAGATGGGGGGTAAATTATTTTCCCCGGGGACCTGCGATGGCCCTCCGCCACTTGGCCACGGGGTGGAGGCAAACACGCCCCAGTCGGGTCACTGAGCATTGGAACCCGAACGTTGCAATCTTTGCACTATTTGGACTTTGAACCGATGCCGCCTCAGTAAATGCAAAAGGAATGAAAGAAAAATGCACTTTAGAGCGACTAATACTAGCCGATTTGGAATGGGGGCAATTTTAAACTTTTCCGCTATTTTAGCGTAAAACTAATATTTTTGGCATCCACCGATATTGAATAAATCATATTCATTCCAAATATTAATATAAAAACATGTGTATATGACAAATTAATATTGTATATGATTAAAAACATAATTCCAATATATTGGATCTACCGGAAAGTTCTGTCAAGATCATGTTAGAGCAAATTCTTTTTTGACAACATCAGAGATTGCAGAAAGACTTGATTTAGGTCAATGAACCATTTCGGATCGTATTCGGAAACTAGGATTGGTGTGGAAATTATTCGAGAGGGTACCACATGAGTTAAGTAAGAAGAATTTCAATTATCGACACATCATATGCACATCTCTGCTTGCACGAAACAAAATTGAACCCTTCTTGTACCGGATGATAACTGGGAATGAAAAGTGGATTACTTATGAAAACATCGTAAGAAGAAGAGCATATTGTGAATCCGGAAAATCTGCCCCCTCCACCTCTAAGCCGAAGTTGAGCCTGAATAAGAGAATGTTGTGTATATGGTGGGATATTCGAGGACCAATACATTTTGAGCCATTGAAACCAAACAAAAAGCTAAATTCGGAGAGGTACTGTCAGGAATTGAATAAATTAAAAACAGCACTCCAAGGAAAAGAGGCCGGCGATGTTCAATAGGAAGGACATCATACTGCTTCATGATAATGTTAAGCCACATACTGCTTAGGGACTCAGAAACTCGCAGAGCTAATCTGGGAAATTCTGTCGCATCCACCATACTCCTCAGACCTAGCACCCTTCGATTATGACTTGTTTCTGTACTTAAAAATTTTTTGCAGAGCAAAAAATCAAAAACGAAGAATTTATCAGACAAGCGCTGGTTTAATTTTCTATGGATAAGGCATTTTTTAAAAATGGGATATACAAATTGCCATCACGCTGTCAAATAATAATGGAAATTATATTATTCAATAAAGTTTATTTAAGGTATGAAAAATTTATTATTTTGTTTTATTCTAAGATTAGACAGAATTTTCCGGTAGACCCAATACATATGGCACCGTGCTATATAGATTTCGTAATAGTAAAAAACGTATATACCCATACGCTAATACCATTTATTTATAATAAAAAAGTACAAGCATTCCTTTATTATGCTAATGCCATATCCACAGCCATATATTCGTTCCCATCGGAATATCATTTCATCGATAAAAAAATATACAAACATCATTTTCATTTTATTACTTATGTTTTCAGTCAACTATGAAATTATTGTGTGTTTTAGTGTTTTTTTTAAAAGATAAAATATCACGCTAACGATGAAAGATTGCCGACATGTGAAAAAGATAATGAATCCAGCAAGAACACCAGTGCAGAAACCTTTTCCAGGGCTGATTAATTGTTACAATTTATTAACGATACCCAAATGGACCGTAGGCATTTTCTGGCAATACAAACCGTTGCGGAAATATTGCAAGATTATCCCGTGTGTACATTACTGCAATGCAGATGAGTATGAAAAATTGCGCATTATAAGGGCTGAGACACCGAACTGAAGCTGAGGAAACATTTGCCTGTGTGTGTGCACGAATATACATATGTATATGGACGAATCACAAATGTGTGAGATTTTTTTTCATTATCACGGTTTTAAAGAATTAAACCTATGTAACCGATTAATAGAAAAAAACGACAAATAAAAATATGGATACGTTACGAGTTGATATATTTAAACATTATTTAACAAATTTTAACTGAATTACACAATCCGAAGCTCTATTATAAATATTATTAATAGAGAATTAATACATTTAAAACATCGTTTAATTCGAATACCTCCAGACCTCGTTTAACATGTTATATGTCTATAACATAAGGTTTATATAATACGATTTAAAAAAAATCTGATTTAGATTAGATCGTGCCATCACAACAATTTAAGTATGATTGATTCTGGACATTAAAGTGTTTCAAAACATCCTAATATCCTAATAACAAGTCGAAATATTTTTTTACCACCTCTAACTCTTCGTCTTAATCCAGCCTAAAGACCAAGGAATAATTCCAATAACATTTAAAGCGTATTATAATCGTCGAATATTAAAACAAATATACGATAATATAGATCTAAATGGGAATTTAACAAGCTTGGAAAAAATATTCTATTTGAAATTGTGTCGAAATTGTCATATGCCAAAGAAAAACAATCCACCTTAAATACTTGCTTGGAAAAAGATGAATACGAACAAAACAATTAACATTTGTCGAGATATTGGTGGAGAAGGATTTGATAACCTGGATATTTAAGATACCCGAGAAATATTGGAAGTCGAAATGTAAGATAAACCTACCATGATTAATGAGTCAGCGAGTAATTGCAACAAAACAGCTAGCTGCATTTGTCATTAAAATCAATAAAAGAAGGTAGCTGATAAATTAGACTAGCTTTTAATAGAAAATGATAGTATAATGGAGTGAAGTTTGAAGTTCAAAAGGGAATTATGTGTTTGGCTTTCTATCATGAAATATATGAAGATTTACACGCTAAAAGCAATTAATCCAAAAATACTCAAGAGTATTCCGATAATGAAAACCTAAAACCGATCCTAAAAGTGTGTTGAATAAATAGGATTGTAAGTGATACTTGTAATGAATGATCTATATTATCTAAGTATCTTACATATATACGTAAACATATGTTGTTATATTGTTCATTGGAAAAAATAAAGGGTATAATTTTAAACTTTGTTATTTTTTTGGAACGAACCCCTAATTTGTATGAACTTAACACCACGGATTTGTATTACAATGACGGTTCTGTGAAATCACATGACCGTGTTATTCGAGGTCCGAGTGTAGACGAATTTAAAAAAATACTTTTTAATATAAAAGTATATTATTTTTTGTTTGATTTTTTATACAACATATTTTTACAATTCATCAACATATTTATCTTGATTTTTACTCGAATTTCCCAAAAAATTCTAATATTTCATTTATATTTTATATATGATTATTATGTTAAAACCCATTTATTTTTTAAAAAAATGTTAGTGCATAATTGATGCATATTCTTGATTGATAGGCATATCGATAATTTGAAAAAAGTCACACAACAATGTGAAATAATAATGTGGGAGTATTAAAAAAAACAGGACCGTATTTTTTTCGTAAACAGGAAGGATTTCGTGCATTCAAAAAAGTCTTATTATTAAATAAGTGCGAAGTCATAATTGATATAAATACTTTTATATATAATATTTAGATAAAACGAAATCGTTTTATTTTATTTGAAAATAATATTACAAAAGGAATGAATTGGAAAAATGTGAAAGGTATAGAATTAAAAAAATATATGGTATATACTTTTCTCTTTATTTTATTTAGCAAACATTATAATATTTTTGTATTCATTTATAATGTGCCAGGTCATTGTGTAAACATATTTAAATAATATTCTGAAATCATGGAGATAAATATAATCTGAATTATCATTTTTAAAAAGATAATATCATTTATTATTGTAATCGAATCTCCAATTCGTCATATAGAGCAATATGATTTTAAAGTTTAAGTTTTAATTTACGATAGCTAATCAAACGCCGCGGCGTAGCTTCGCATTCGGGTAAATCCTCCCAACTCGGGATCACAAATCCTCGCGCTCCTAAATCTCGAGCTTTGACCGACTTTCATTCCGTGCAAACTGAACTTAACGGTGGCGGATTCGAGCTTCAAACAAATCAGCTGACATGGATGCAGGCGGGGCCGGGGGCTTCGCTACGCCAAAAATCCACCCCTGTTTGTAGATCGTAGTAGAGCGCTCGTAGGCCGCTAGCGTGCCGGGGTGCCAGGGTGCCGGGGCGCCAGGGGTGTAGCCTTGTGCGTGGCGGCCACTGCCCTGCAGCCCGGCCGCCCCACTGACCCAGATCCCCCGGCCCCGCCCCGCGCCTCGGCCCCGGCCCCAGCCCCGCCATCGACAGGGTTATACGCCCGTAAAGACACCGATTCTCCGGTTCTATAACCGATGTCGACTATCGGCCCTCCCTTCTCGCCTCATGTGAAATTCAATTTTGAGAATGTCCGTCTGGATGCCTGCATTTTTCCCGCGAAGTTCGAGGGTAGGGGGGGGGAAGAAATTTAGGGCGCATCCTGGACCTGCTCTAATGAATCTTTCTTGGAGAATATATTTTGTCAATGGGGATGATCCACTTATCTTACCCGTGGCGAAGTCTAAACTATTTTTCTCACACGACACATTAAAATCATCAAAACATTTAGAAAAATCCTGCATATAAAAAAATCATACAGAAAAACTTCCATATTTGTACAATATACCGTATTAGCCCTAATATAACGCGACGTCTTTTAACAAAAATATTTTTCTGCAAAAAATCATTTGCCTTCTATTCGGGGTTTAGTGAAAAACAATACAAAATCCCATATTTCACCATATTTTATGAGAAAAGGAATCTATTATATTTAATACATCGAGAAACAAAGATGATTTTTAATTTATTTTTAAACTGTATTTATCAATAATATATAAGCAAAAATAGAATTTGTATTGCAATTTTGATTAACTAATTTATGTTCGGTTTTTTTTAAATTTTCATTTCAATTCAGTTCTAAATATTAACCGATCCGTCACTGCGAAATTAACTGCGTCGTCCGAAGGGTGCCTTTTATAATGTAAAATAGACCCCAAGCGTTTCAGATAAAGATATTGATGTAATCTTCAGCAAAAAATATTATTTTAAGAATAAATATAGTTATTTATGATATACTTTATAATTTGGTCGATATTTTGGATTTTTAGTAATCAGTATGACGCGTAAATGACAAGCGCACTCGCCAATGTCCTACCGCAAACTGAGAACACGCCTCCGGCAGTCTGACCGATGAGTTCTCCCCACGCGTATCAATTGCACGGTTTGACTCACATTTGGCATATCATACCGGATGCGAGCAAAAAAAACATCGCGCCCATAGCAACAGAAGCGAATATTGTTGCATTTATTTTTTTTTCTCAATTGCGGACACTTTATTGTTAATGATTTTTTATAATATTTATTCTTTAGACTTTTTTAAAGAAATGCAAAAAGTTTGTGATATTTAAGGCATCCCCATCGGCATGGCTAAGTTAATATAAATGTCTCGCTATATTCGAAGCAGCGATATACTCGAGCTAATACAGTTTATGATGTTTCCGGCGAATACGGAAGCTATAGCACCATATCGGTGTTATTTTTTACCAAAAATCATAAACATGGAATTTACATTGTGAGCAGATTAATTATCGTAGTGCAATAGCAATGCGTTTTCATCCGATTTCTTCCAGTGTCCAACGTAGAACTTCCAGGTAGTGCCCCAAAAACTTTTTTCCGACTTCATGATGCTTGCATTACATCTTAATTTCAACGTCATATCGCTACGCTTGTATTTACAATTTCCAAGTAATGTTCAATTGCAATGATTTTATCCGAAATTCAACAATTTCGAAAACCGTGAAAAAATCCACATATTACCCCATACTTACCTATTCACAATGAAGTTATTATAATAAATTCTTCAAAGAAAATTATTAGTTATTTGAATTATATTTTAATATATTTAATATTATTATAATAATATAACTAAAGTATTCGTAATATTCTTTATCGCGAAATATTATTACACGTACACCTAATTCTGATTTAACACGTTGATTAAAAAACGATTACATTAAGTAGTTCAGGTTTTCTCTAAAATATATCATCCGTATAAATACAAAATTAGGTACATATACACCTTCAGATCACGGGGTGGATGTTTCCTGTTACTTTTGACATCAGAACATATTTTTATATTAGATCAGCGCGAATGTAATATGGCCTGCACTACTTTCTGGCACCACTCCAAAGATAGCTGACCTACTCTTCTGCGGTTTGTTTTATTTTTAACTGATTTTCAATTTGGAAAATAAAAGCATCTCTTCATTGTAAAAATGATTGTTGTGTAGTATTTCCGTATTTTTTTATTATATTAATCCGGATCCGAGTGCATCGCGATATCAATTTATCACCGTTTTGATTCGAGCCCTGGCAGATTTCCGGCGGAAAATCAGCACGGGGGATGGGAGTTCGCGGGCAGATGGGAGGCTGTGGGGACGAGGAGAGCAGGTCGGCCTGGGTCAAATGAACTGGGTCGAGCGATGACACCACCGCAACCTTCTGCCGCCCCTCTTCTTCAGTGGCCTATCCTTCTCCACATACCTCGCATTGCCTCCTCCTTATCGACTGGATGCCAAATCGAAACGGTCCTACGATCGGCCTCCGGATTAAGCGCACAGCTTCACGACCTCACACATCGTCGCTCTGTTTTCGCAAATTCCGAGGGGTCGATTGATATCCGTCCACGGAAGTGATTATCATCCGGTCACGGTCAACGCAACATTTTTAAACGGTTTCACATAATGCATGGGAAATCACTCTTATTTTAATATAATCAATCAAATAAAACTCGTTTCTCGATATTATCATTCTTTATTTACCTAATTTGGCAGTGTTTATTATAAAGGTGACATTTCCTAATCATTTTCATTGAACCACAGTAAAACACAACCAATAAAGCCATTGCCATAGGTATTTCAAACAAAATCATCATTATATATTTTTTTAATTAATTATTTTTTTTATATTTTTTTTTTTTGCTATTTTGAATATTTGTAATCGCCGATTTAATGTGTACAAATCATATGTACAAACCACCGATCAACTCTCAACACTCTGCATACATGGCAAACGATAATCCATCACCAATATGACAATTGTAGATAATACAAAAAAACAAAGAAACGAAAATACAATTAGAATTATACAAATCTCATTCGAAGAAAGCTTTCATGTAATTTGCCGTGAAGTTCGAAAATGCTTCAGATACGTCGAACGGTATCGTGACTAAACATATTCTACATGCTTTGTATTATTTCTTTAGAAAATATAGGCGACATGGGATTTAAAAACACGAATCGCCATAAAATCGAATAAATTAATAAATAACCACCACGAAACGTTAACTCTAAAATGTTTCTTTTTTTACCACTCGTCTTGCACAAAATTATACACCATAATTTGATCGTTATCACAATTATAGATTCGAAATAATAGTATAATATATGTATGCTATATATATATTATGGGCATGAGAGCATACATAGTGTATGTATGTGTAATTATATAAAAATCATGGGGTTTCAGTTTATATTGAGAAACATCATGCATTTTAGAAAAATGCTTACGATTTTTGTTCTATATAAAAAGCTTCTATGTGTTTTCATTTTGCAAAATGCATAACGGATTAGATAACAATAATCCCGGGTATATTAAAATTTATTTTAGATTAATTACATCGATTTCCTATGGAATGGATTTACTTTTTCTCTCTTAAAATGTATATATTTTACTTTAAAAAATCGTATGGAAATGAGAGGACGCGTCGTCGCTATGGCAATGAAAATACACTTCAATGACACACAATGACATTTTTTTCATAAATAAAGGATGCCACCTATACAACGTTCAAATGACAAAAGTTAAAAATAATTCGGAGGATATAATAAATAATTTTTTTCTCTAATTTACGGGAATCTCTACAAGTTATTCCCTCGATTTACGTATGGAACATAAAAATCACTTCGCGATTGTAATTAATATACATATTTATGAAAGTTTAAGTATCAAAAATTGTTTGTACTATCAGCTATTAACGTATTTCATTGATTCTAGTGATTGGCAATATTTACGAATAGAGCTGGGACTCGAGTATCGAATGAGCAATTTTCCATTAAACAAAACATCGTCCACGTATGACCGTATGCAAAATAAGTTATCTTATTTTATTTTCCAATCGCGTTAGGCCAAGGATTGTGCGCGGGTAAACACAGTAGTTTGATAAAATATTGCACGGTTAACTTCTCGCATATGAACGTAGTATTTAGTATTAAAAATAATATTTTCATATTTTTTTTCTAAGAATAGAACCAAAGATTGTCGAATATTTATATCTACATATTACACATATATTATAATATTTCAAATTTAGATTTTTTCATATATCACACATGACTATCTAATCGTTATGCATTTCTTTCGAGATTTATTGTTTTAAAAATTTTAAAAAGCGTGCATTAAAAATTTACACATTTTAAACCATGTACGTTTTCTTTGTATATATGTATTCATATGCGTTTTTTTTGGTAATCGAATATCTCGTACGTATACAACTATTCGTCCATATAAAAGTATTTTAACATACACATTGAGCACTTTTTAGCGGGTTTAAAATTTACTATAAAAAAATCGTCGTACAGTAATTATTTAACGTAAAATAATTATTGTAACAACATATGAAAAAAAATATATATATTCAATGCAACCTGAGTGCAATTATTACATAATATATTCATTTTTATATTCAATTTTTGCCGCGCCGTCTGGCGAAACCATCTTTGGGGCAACGTAGTGTCGTTATGCAAGAAAATTGGAAAATACAATTTTTTAAATCAAATTTATATTTCCACTTTATAAGTATATAATTTTTTGGCACAAATATTGGCATATAAAGTGCGCAACAACCTTTCGAAAATGTCAACGTACAAATAAAAATATGTATTGCTATGTATTTATTTATATAATAAATAAATATATTTTTATTTAAACGATACATACACACTTACATATATTACGCAGCCCTTATGTGTCGATGCGTCGATACAAAGTATAAAAAATTACGAGGGATTCGAAAATTTCAATTTGCGTTTACGAAAAGAGGGTCTTCTTCGGAGAAAAAAACGTCTTGCGCGTCAACACATAAGGGTCGACGGGTATACATCAATTTGAAAATCATCAAATCACCGTTGCGCTCTAACTGCGCGTCGATCGAAACGCGACACGAAGCGTCGCGTTTCGCGCGCGCGGTTCTTGCATATCGACACTAGAAAAAATTGTTTAATTTTTCGTATCTAATATAGACCTACAAGTGACAATTTTCTCATGAAAAGACTCATTGTTCTCATTAATAATATTTTTTTGACGTAACCTATAACTTTTCATATTTTAAATATATATTTATATATGTATACATGCGTTTTGTGCGATTGGATACGGGACTCGATATATATATAAAAATAACACTATCTCGACGGCTCGAGATTCGTATGTATGTACATATGCGGCGACGATTTTTAACGGGGTCGCAATATATCGACGACGAAAATTAGGTAAACAATTTATTAATACATATATATATTTAAAACGATAACGCGGACCGTTTTTCAAAAAACCAAAAACGTCGATTGACGCGTCGTCTCCGATTTAGGCCGAAAGATTAACGCGGACGCAGAATTTCGCGCGAGATCGACGCGCATCGCCGCAAAATAGTCGAATATTTTTCCGCGATCGACCGAACGCGGCCGGGACCGACGGAAATCCGCCTTCGTCCAATATCACCGAACAAATTCGAAGGGCCCGCCCCTCCGGGATATCGGATCGCGACGCACGCTAGCGTCGATTTTAACAATAATTAATATTTTACGCTCCGCGACGTCCCGCGCGAGCGGCTCGGTCGCGTCTCGCGGCGAGAGCGCGGCGACGCCGATCCAATCGCACAAGACGCGCCGCGAACCCGTCGTAGTCGACAAATCTCGAGCGAACACTTTCATATTCGTTCGTTTACGCGTCGCAACAGAAATATCTATACAAAAATGTCAATAAATTTGCAATAAGGTCGTCCTCCCCGACGCACTCTCGTTCGCATATACCGAATTATTAGTAATAAAAAACCGCGAGTCGACATATAATATATTCAGCGTTCGGTCGACCGAACGCTCCCGAAGCGTCGACGTTCGGCGGCGTCCGACCGATCGACGATCGAGAGGTCGATCCGCGGCCGACCCTCGCCGAACGGCCGCTATTTCAATTCGCTCGTTCGGCGGAGAGTCGGCGCTCGCGCGACGCTCTCGTCGGGTCGAGCGGCGGGCGGCGATCGATCCGGCGTCCGTCGCCTTCCCGCCGCCGCGCTCGAATCGCCTCGCCGCCGTCTCCAGAGCCGGTCCTCCTCCTCCTCTTCCTCGGCCTCCTCGCCGCCCTCCTCGTTCTCCTCCTTGTAGCCGGGGTGCTCCGAGATGGCGTAGTAGTTGCCGTTGTAGATCACGCCGAGCTCGCGCAACACGTCGCCGCGGATCGTCGCCTTGATCGTCCAGTTGTAGCAGTCGTCGCTCTCCGACTCGCGGTCGAGTCGCTCGACGTCGAGGATCTTCGAGCTGAGCCGCTCGAGGATGATGCCGATGTCCTTGATGGTGAGGTGGCGCTTCTGGTCGACGCTCAGCTGATCGATCAGCAGCAGGAACTTGTCCGAGGTGACGAGTTCGTCCTCCATGACCGTGGTCTCGGTCTCGCTCTCGGAGCTGTCGCGGTCGCGGCGCGCCCCCTCGGCGTCGAGGAAGCGCACGTGGCCCTTGGCGGGGCGCGAGGGCGCGGGCGCGGGCGCGGGCGCGTGCAGCTGGTCCTGGATGGGCGACGTGGCCACGGACTTGTGCACCGCGATCTTGCGGCCCTCCTCGTGCAGCGCGCAACAGTGGAAGTCGCACTCCGGCAGCCCGCTGGCCGGCGCCGCGTGCTCGTCGTGGTTGATCACGGTGATCTGCGGCCCGTAGCCCTTGGGCCCGGCCTTGTAGTCGCGAGCCTCCCTCGGCTCCCTCGGCTCCCGCTGCTCCCGCAGCTCCTTGTCCAGCGACGTCTGGATGAGCAGCGAGGGCCGCCGGTCGGGCTTGCGCGACGGCGACAGCCGCGCGGCCGCGCCCGCCGCCGCCCCCTGCCGCTGGTCCCAGTGCAGCACCACCGTGACTCTCCCCTTGTTATCCATGATCTTCCACGACGGGGTCTCATCGTGCAGCTCTAGCGCGTGGATCGTCTCGCATACGATCTTCGGGATCGCCGTGATCGCTGTCGACAAAACAAAAACACCGTTAGTATCGAAGGCGACGCGAAGGAGCCGCGGTCGAATGCGAGACCGACCGACGGCCGGAAAGACGCGCGTCCTCGATCTTTCGGGGGATGTCCCGCTGCCTCTTTCGATTACGTAGAGAGCGACGGTTCGTTTCGCGCCGAAAAATCTAATTTTTTATTATGAACGTCCATAAAATATAACTAATTGCGACCGGTTTAATTGTTTGATGAATATATTTAACGAAATTATTGCGTTTGTTTGATGAATATATTTAACGAAATTATTGCGTTTGTCTTCCCAAGAACGTCGAAGAACGGAGTGAACGAAACGCTTTCGCCCCGCTCTTTTTGCGCGATTAAGATTTTAGGCGATTACTTTTTAAAAACTGATCGGAACGAACGACCGTTTCGCGGCCGACGCCCCCGATTATTTGTGCGTCGTTAGTTTGAAGCGTTCCGTAAGTTTAAATTTTATCGGTCGAAAAATATACATCGAGACGACGAACCGCCGCGAGTGCGCGCGAAACGTTCTCGCGTTTTTATGAAAAAAATGACGAAACAATTTTACACTTCTCCCCTCTCGAGTTCGGGAGTCGAAGAGGAAACTTTTTTCGAGTCGCCGAGGAGCGCGTCGGAATTCCAACTCACCGGCCCTGATGACGTCGGCGCCCGTGGGCAGCCACCGCTGGCCGGGCCGCAGCAGCAGCAGCACGGTGTTGGGCGGCAGGGTGCGCCAGTACTCGCCGTCCTCCACCTGCGTGCCGTCGCTCTCCAGCACCAGCCGCACCGGCTCGCCGGCCCCCACCGACAACTTTTCCTTACCTGAAAACGACGTTCGACTTTAACCCTTCGGCCGCCGAGGCAAGGATCGTTCGGCGGCCGAAGGGTTACAAAATGGCGCAATCGTCGCGTAAGAAAAGCGCAATATTTTTCGTATAGCGGCGTTAATTTTCATTTTTTATTATACTGTCAGTTCTCGACTTACGAAAAATTGTCTTCTTTTTCACTTTTGTCCGAGCGATCGCACGAAGACGATCCAAACGTAGCGTCATGGAAGGACGGCATGCAAAACAAACTCCTAAAACGACATATTAACGTAACGAATTCGCGTAGAAGAATAGCTAATATTATTGTACGATTTGATAAAGTTCCATCTTAAAATTGACGATGAAAAAATAATTTAACTTTTAAAAAATGATGCCTAGGCAATTCGAAAAAGACCAAAAAATATGTTTTATTTAAGTGGCCTTCTAACCATGAGGCGGGTCTTTGCCCCCCGGAGGATCCTCCGAGAACTCCGGCGGAGACGCGTCCGTCTCGAACCCGATTTCGGGACTGTGGCGGTCGTCCTTTGGGTTATCTTGGCCATTCGAATGCGGGTCGGGTCGCCGACCACGAGCCCGGGAGCCGAGCTGTCGACGCGCGGATTGTAACAATAATAATCGGACGAGGCTAGGGCCAATTCGTATTTAATTTTTGGTTCGATCGAATGCTACGGGCGCCTCCTGTAACGCCCGCGACGCCGAATTGCCCCGGATAGCGGCCCGACTTCTCATACTTCCGCAGAATCTACGAAACCATGATGGCCATGTACCGTCGCCCCCGCGTCCAATACCGACGCGCGATAACACTCGACAGCGTTTATAAATGAATATGATTATAAATTATTAAGATAAACAAACTAAAAAATAACGTCCCGTATACCTTTTATGCCAATTATTTCAAATTATTTTTTGTATGCATACTTATAGTCGTCTAGTCGTTTAGTATTTTATGTATACTTAGAGTCGTTTCTTATTCCCCGTCGTAAGTCGAGAACTTATTGTAAAATAATATAAACGTGATTTTTTTATGTTTTGATGACTAAATTGCGATCATTAATTGACAATACGCCACGAAAAGGTTTTTTTAAATCAAATTGCGGAATATGTCACAGTGATTACACCGATCACACCGACTATTTTTTTTAAACGATAGATGTTTTTACCTAAAAATTGGGTTAAAAGTGATAGAATGACAAATATAGAAGTGAAATATTGAATATTAATTTTCTAAATTAAAAAAGTGTTATTTAAAAAATAAGAAATTGTGGTATATAAAATAATGTAAAAAATTTTAAATGTAAACTCAATAAATAAATTATACAAAATACATAAACAAATGTATTTTAATTTAAAAAAAATAATATTATTCATAACCACCTAATAATATACGTGTACGCCCAATCCCTCGATTTGCGCGGGGTTTTTATGCGGTTTTAAACACGAAGGAGCAATGCAATTTTATTAAAATTTAAGGTAATAATTGAAGAAAATTTATATATACCAGATCAGATCTTTAATGTCGACGAAAATGGATAATTCCGGAAGAACGCGTCTAGGAGGACTTATTTGTTACAATTTAAAAAAGACGCCAAGGACTTTGAGACAGGAAATAATATATTATTATGCAATAATGCATCCAGCGATCGATTTATGAAACCGTCGGCCATCGACCGAGTTGTCTTGCCGACATCATCGTAGTATAATTTATACAGTATAAACACGAAATATAGTCCCGGACATCGAAGGGCTAACATGAAAGTTCGGACGAGGAAATCAATTATTTTTATAATAATAATAATAATTTATACTCCTATTTCACGTTTTATCAGTTCATCGCTACATTTGAGCTCCGAGACTTTTTTACGCGAGTATTTCACGGATCGTATATACCGCAAAAATCGAGGGATGGGGGTGTATATAAATGCGACGAATTGTGTTAGAACAATTAGTTAAACAAAATATTCATTCTATTGAGTGGGTTCAAAATCGACGTAAAAAGTCGAGGATATTTTTTTTCAATTTTTATTATATAACCTCATATAATAAACATTTAATAAATTATGACTTCTATGAAAAATATTAGCGGACAATGTCACAATTTTCACTTCAAATCGCCTCAAAATTTAGTTAATATTCAAATTCCTATTCGATATAATTAAAAAAATATATTAACACATATTAACCTCTATGAATAAGCTCCTCAAAACTGGTAACGACGAGGCCTTTACGTACATTTCTCGAACTGTCCCATATTTTAAAAGGCCTCTTTCCTCTCGCCTCCTGCAAAAGAAAATTCGACATTTAATTCGCATCCCGCTAAACGGCGGCGTCGCCCGAGATAATTGCGGGGCGAAGGGGCGACGTCCCGCGGCGAGATCGATTTTTAAATCACTACGACCGAAATGCACCGCGATGCGTCGCGACGCGCCCGCTTTTCGCGGAGCGTTTCGCCGCGACGCCGCGCGCGTTTCGCCCGGCGATCGATTCGATTGCACTTTTTTTTCATTCGCGCCGAGAAAACGCGGTTCGAGAGCGTCGCGAGCGCCAATCGGACCTCTTCGAGATCGCCTCGGAGGCGAGATCGGGGACGAGCCGGCGAAATTTGACCGATTTTCGGCCAAAGTTCGAGGACAGTCTCGGCGCATCGGGGGAAGGTATGGCGCTGCGGCCGCCACTGCGCAGACTCCTAGCCCAGAACCGACTTCGGGACGGGAACGTGTCCCACTTTCCCACATTTATTCGGCCGAAAAACACAATACGATAATGCACCGAACGCTGCGACGACGAAATAATACGCGCGCACGGAAAATATTATCCCATCGAAGATACACTCTTTTTTAAATATGAAAATCGATCAATTATTTTTTTATTCGCCAAGGGGGCGAATTATTTTAAGACATATCGGTTTGTTTTCGTTTTTAACGCGGCACTTTAACGAGGTCGGGCGAGGGACCCGTCTCCTCGAATGTGGGTTAACTTTTTGGACCGCGCCCCCTTTTCGACGCAACGTTATCCATGTATTTATTTTTGCGCGAGAGCCGTCGAACCGACCCGTCGCCGAAGCGGTCGATGCGCACGCGTACCTCGAAGTCATCGTGAAGGCGCATGTCGGGGCGAGGCGGGGCGGCGGGGCGCGGGGCGGGGCGGGGCGGGCGGTGCGCCGGGCGTGCTGGGCGCGCGGCGCCCGCCGCCGTGTGCGCCCGGTGCAGCGCCTGCACCGCCCCGCCCACCCACCCTCGCCCCCACCTGCGCCCGATTTTCCCGCGCTCCTTCGAAAATCGCAACCCAGGTGTCATCGGCAGCTACGACCTTAACACATTTTCCGCGGGCGCGACCGACTTGCGCGGAAAATACGACGTACGCGATGATCTCAAATTTTTTAACCTTTGACATAAGCAATCGACTTGAACCGATTTTTTTTTTAACGACTTCTTGCGCGAATTATTTTTGCCAACACGTTTAATTTGAAGCATATAATAATATTAAAAACATAAAAATGTTTTTATATATTTTTTCAACCTTTTTGGTCTATTTTTTGCACTTTTACGCAAAAAAGTCGTATTGCATTTAAAATCTATTATCAGACTATAGCAAAGTAAGAATGCAATTGGAATAAAATAAGCTAGAGAGTAATTCTTTCATAATTTACGAGAAGATGCAAATATAAAACTGTGATTTGTTGAAGCGCACATCTGGCTTCACACGAATACGCGTGACCGCGGAAATTACAACGCTTCTGCTTGACGCGTATACGAGTCAACGCGCATAAAGTGGTTAATTTAAAAAAATAATGCCTTTTTTCAATCGAATATCAGAACAAACCCTTTGTATGACCCTCTTATTCGTTTTCCCAATGAATATCTCTTTTAATAAATTATTGAAAAAATATACATCGAGTAACTCATGGATTCGACTAAAAGTGGACGGAGTAGAAAGGTTAAATACGAGGGTCAAAACAAAATACAATTTCATGGATATATTTAAAAGAAAAAATTCGCGGAGAGTTCAAATATTTTACAATATATTCGTCACCGGAATTGAGATACAGCCAGCCCTC
The DNA here is from genome assembly GCA_022495035.1 of Philopotamus ludificatus. NCBI lineage: Eukaryota > Metazoa > Arthropoda > Insecta > Trichoptera > Philopotamidae > Philopotamus > Philopotamus ludificatus. Next base: position 34,534 of record JAGXCT010035351.1, read on the forward strand.
CTGTAACGTGTCCTCTAAATAGCTTCTTTCTACAAAATGGTAATTAATACATTGCTCAGCGAAGTAAAAATGAACACTCTTTGGTTGACGAGGCATTTTGTAGAAAATAGTGATTGAGAGGAAACGTTATAGGAGGGCTGACTGTATTTCTCGCACCGCGGGATTGACTTTTGAATACCCGTGTCCATTGATGGATTTCTCTTTTAGGCGCATAAGGCGCGCGCGTGGGGCCCCATTAATTCGGGGGGCCTCAAAGTTCAGCTCTCATAACAATTTTTTTTTCATAACAATAATAATCAATGATGATGACGATTTCGTATGACTTTTACTTTGATTGTTGAAGTTGCCTTCGTCCTTCCAGAGCGCGCCAAGAACAACATTAGTTGGCTACGTAATCCTGGTGCAGGTTCATCGACTAGCTTTGCGGGGGGCTCTTTGGGCCGGCAGACCAACATTGCACGCCATAACGATAGTCTAAAACAGCCGACGGGTGTGACAAAAATAATTAATAATTTAACAGTTTTCCTTAAATTGAATCGACAAGTCAGGTGGCTACCCTGACGGTCATATTTCGAACCGGATGCCCTAAACGTTCCGCAGACCGTGATTCGTAAATTCGCGCTCAGAGCTACCTTGCGGCAAAACGATGCAAGGCAACGGGGCTCTAAGCATACGACCCCGCAGAGGTTCCCGGCCCTCGAGGGGCTCTGATTTTTTATAAAAATAATACATTTTTGTAACATCGAGATTACTAACGTCCATCGTCGAGAATATGATAAAAAATAATAAAGAAAAGAAGCGAATAAAATTAAAAAGTTTTTTTACATAAATGATATTAATTATGTATCCAAAACATTGCAAATTGCTAATGCACTTATGCATAAGGGTGGAGAAAATATTACATCCGCCCCTGCCCGCGTCGTAAGTCTGCCGCCTGGGATTGGAACGGTGCGACGACCGTCTCTGCCTCTCTGTCGTTCTCAAAACGCTGACGCAAACCGAACAGATATATTGAGGCGTAGGAAAAGATGGAAATCGCCGGAAGCGAGGCACGATGAACGATTAAACACCTCTGACGATGAATTTCGATCGACGCTATGCCCCGTCAAATTCAAAAACTATGGTTGTAACACAGTGGTTGCAATCCCAGACGGATACACTTCTACAACGTGGTATTCAAAAGTTACTTTGTGGACGCGTCTCATATATTTCAATTACCGGAGTTCCGCGATACTCGTTTTTTTCGTCTAGTCCGGGGCTCAGTAAACTACGGCCCCCAGGTGTATATTGTTTATATTGGGAGGCACTTTGTGGGAAACTCCTCGATCTAAATTCCGTTATTGGGCCGGTTGTATCGGCGGTTAACTTTATTCGCTCACGTTGACAAAACCCTGGTCAGTTTCGTATATTTTTATTAAAGATCAAAACCGAATAATAATTAAATAATAAAAAGACTCAAAATATAAAAAGGTTCTGTTAAGATTTTTTGAATTCATTGATTTTTTCTAAATGAAAAAAACTGCCCCCGGCACAACTGTCAAACAATGAATAGCAAGTATGGAAATTACCATTTCCTACGGAGGTCATGGGATATCTTAATAGATAGATTATTATACTTTTACAAGTGGTTTTTAGTTTGAAAAAGAACTAAAAAAACGTTTATAGGACTAAAATAATCTCAAGACTCAAAAAACGCAGATCGATCAGTTTTATGTCGAGTGATATATTTTGACATTTCCGTTTCATACAATTTGTATCATAAAAAATATAAATTGTATGCATATTATAGAGACACGCCGCGTCAGCGACTGGTGACTGACAACATAAATAAGGTTATTATTTAAGTTTTTAAAGTAAAATAAACCAAAATGTATCGTCCCTGTATATAAATACATAAGATATAATTAAATTTATTTAATGGCTCTTTTTTAATAAATTACCCGGCGCGATTCGTAGAAACATTAAATTTAAATACGCAGGAGAAAACAGTCATTTGTAAAACATATTCTATCGTAAAGTCATATAATCATGTGCAATGTTTGAAACACAAATCACATTAAACAAGTTTCCAATGCTGTAAAACATTAAAATATTAACCAAATATAATTTATGAAAATTATCTACATTTTACAACAGTGTTTTTCAGATCTTAGAGGGTGTAAAAGATATTTTCGTATTACAAAATCTATCTGACTTTATAACTGAGAAATTTCCGTCGAACCTTAAATTGAAAATGATTGATTTGCAAAACGATCATATGCTAAAAGTTATGATTGAAGAAATTGATCTAACCCAATTTTATAAATACATTTCGGAAGATGAATACGGGCTATTTAAATCGTATGCCGGGGATTGTATTTGGAAGTAAGAGCCGATGTGAAAGAATATTTTCAAATATAAAGTCTATAAAATCGTAATACAGATTATAACATAACTTTGAACTCCAGTTTCATGATTTATTATCTCAGAAAAAAAAACAATTACACTCAGTGCATCAGTACTAAATATGTCTTGTTCTAAAACATATATTTATCAATAAATTTAACTATTTTATTCGGTTTTCGCATGATTATCACGAATTTTGACTTCCTGACCCGCCGAGCCTATTTTTTTACGGTCTGGCTCATTCTAAAAAAAAGTTTGCTAATACATAGTCGATTAAAATACTGAGCTATCGATCTAATTTTGTTTTTGATTTCTGAAACACTCGACACTATAGCAGTAAAACCGTATTTTACACAATGTTTCTAAAGATCTTGCCGGTAATTGGATTTGATAGTCAACGGTGATGATGTCGACGAGTCGTTGGATTCACATACTCAGGAGCTGACCATCGACGAGATCATAGCGATGTGCGAGCAAAATAGTTGACAATTCATTCATTGTAAGCTTGACAGTAGGTCTCAGCTCAATTAAATAGGGCTTAAAATGGGCTCAGTACAGAACGCGTTATAGCTACAAAGCGATGAATAAAAAAATATTAGTTTGCTACAAAGAAATTCTTTGTGAAAAAAAGGCAAATACATAATATGACAAAAAGTTAGGAAATTTTGGGATTATTTGCTGCGTTGCTCGTTTTCATGAATATCTAAATGTATTTTATTATTACTTTACACATGTACACATCGCAATATGACATCGTTGCTTAGATAACCCTAATATAAAAATAGTGACTATTGGAACAAGGCATAATTACAGCTTTTAACATTACGTGAAAATAACTTTTAGATAGGTTTTTGGAAAAACTTGAAAATTATGCGATAACCTTAAATGAACTGTCGAAAATGTTTTTAATTTTGAACTGTATAAATCTATGTTGCTGCAGCGATTGCCGAAATGAAACAACACACTTTGAATGCAGAATTTCAGAAAGCAGCCTAACCGAAATGTTAATAGGGCTGCAACGAAAATCGCCCAATGGTAGAAATCTTTGCGATGGCACATGGCGTTGGCGGAGAAGGTTTCAGTAAAAATGATTCAGGACAAAACCTACTCTTGGGTAAGATGGAACTGAATCTATGACAGCATAAAATCTATACAGGGGTCAAACTTAACAGTAAGTTTAAAAGCCATTTTCCTGTAATTTATAGCATTCATATCCCAGAATAAGCTTCGATCTTGTTCAACAACAAGATAGTGTTGCAAAAACTGATCACCGACAAAATGTAAAAAAAAATGCCAATTCTGACTGAGTGCAAGGTATCCTTAATTTACAACATTGATTTTGAATTTAAAATAAATCGCATTTTTGACTATTAATAATAATAGTTATATTTACATTTTTTAAATTTTCATATATGTAAAATAAGCAAATAAAATATATTAAAATGTTCCCCCACGCCTAATTTTTTCTTCTTTGGAAAAGAAAATTCTAGTTACACCTGAAGGTTTTGAAATAACTTCTATGTGAACTCATCGATAATCCCTATCGATTGCAATTTTTTTTATTAACAATATTTTGAAATATATTTTTTATAGCTACTTATAAAGTTTCAGAATATTCGTCTATGGTCCCTATTTAGGGCCTAAAACAGCTTTGAGTGTAATCATTATTATAACAAACGTACATATACATCATTATCTCTATATGGAGTATGTATTTGTAATTCATCTAATAATCTCGAGCTAGATAAGTATGGAAAAAGAATTAATAGATCTACCTTATCAATGCTAAGACCCAACATTTGTTAAACAGTAGATTTATTATTAAGGAAGAAATATCATAGCATTTTACATTACGATGAAGTATAGGGCAACAAACCGCATCACTCATATATCTATTTCTGTGTTAATTATTATATAATTAACTACTTCAATATATGATAAGGATGCACAATAATCATAATAATATTTCCACGTTTTCATTTAAATAAAAACAATTAATTAGTATTTTATCGGAAATATTTATTGAAATGAGAGATTTGTTTACTAAAATAATTAAAAAACAAGCATTATATCATTCTGGTAATCGTTTAGGATTAAATTTCTAATCATATTATTACAAAAAGAACTTT
>JAGXCT010035352.1:0-10963 GCA_022495035.1 Philopotamus ludificatus
TTTTTAATTTCACGTATGATGCATATAAATATCCTTATGGCCAATTAAAACGAGCAGGATCCGAAGGAGACGTGGTCGCAAAAAAAATATGGCGAAACTAACTCGAACCGGCGCCAGTTCTAGATCGTTGCCATCGAAACGCCCCTTCGAAAATTAAAAGGAAATCATTCTTCTGGAAACGAGATGATAAAAAAAATACATCTCTGGAACGTATGCATATAATTAAAATATCGTAAAACTTGCGATAAACTAATTTTGAGAATTAGTTAAAAATATATGTTATGTATAAAATTGTGCTTTGAATAAACTCATGAAAAAAATACAGCATCATAATATTTTTAAAATCAGTATTTTTTACGTATATCTAAGAGTATGACCGGTATTTAATTTAGACATATAATATTTTACACGATCGTTTAAAAATAGATTTAATTAATATAATAAAATTGAAATGAAATACAGACGGCGTCAAATAATTTCGCGAGACATTTTTAACCAAATATTTGTGTATTCCCATTTTTTAATTCACTTTTTTTTGTTGTTATAATAACTAGTACAGTAGAACCAATTTGTATTTAAATTATAATCTAAGAAAAGACGTATATGAACAATAAAAAAGCTGTACTGTATCAAATCGCGAAATTTAGTGACGCCGAATTTCGTATGGAATTAAATTGATGATTTTCTATTGAATTAAATATGAAAAATATTAATCAAATTATAAATACAGTAAACCTTCTTATAACGCGTGGCATTGATATTGAACAAGGTCATTTAAAATATAAGTGCGGAAAAAATATCGATTGATTTCGTTTAATTTACGAAATAAAATTAAAAAGCCCTTTTGCTTTTTTGTACGGATACCTTTGCTTCTATAACGCGATTTTTTTTTGTTATAGGAGTGCTGACTGTATATCTATAAATTATACATTCATTTTTACAAAATATAAAATGGAAAGTATTAAAAAATAAATGTTTTCCTCAAAATATGTTGTATTTAAAATATATATATCTACTATATTAGAAAATTGCAGGAGATCAATTCCGGCGAATATGAAGGCTAAGGCATCATAATGGTGTTGTTTTTGGCTAAACACTACAATAAAATAAGCTTCCAATATGGCTACAAATGTCAAGATACGTCAGAGATAAATGTACCACGAAAAGTGTGATTTATAAAGCTAGGAACTATAAAGAACTAATACCTATTTTTATCTTTACAGAACTTCAAAAAACAATACGAAAAAATATGTACATCTATAACTATTCTATTAAATCCTTTTTTTAAATAAAAATATGAATCTTTCCCAATTTTTCAGCATACTCTTTCAGGCAGTGTTCTTAAATGATCTACAACCTAGTCTCAAGAACTCATAATAGACTATGCCGTTAAAATATATGAAAACATTGAGCAAAACATTTACATTCGATGTTTTAATTCTTCAGATCTTCAGGAAGATTATTGAAACGAATTTTTAGAGCTGAAAAATGATTCTGGAGCAAAAGATATGTTCGATTGCAGAATTTTACCTTTATTTATTTTTATATATACTTTTTGAGTTCAACTATCTTGAGTAAAGGGGCTAAGAATTATATTCTAAACATTTGTGAGAGGAGGAATGGAGCAAAAAAGGTTAGGAAACTCTGATATTGCATAAAAATATTACGTTTTTTTTCTTAATATAAGAAGAAGCAATTGAAGAATATTATAAAAATCAGATCCATCTTTCGTGATGATGATTGCCTGATTTCGGTCCGTCGTTTCGTAATTCCGATCTCACGCTTTTGCCATATTAATTTTAATTAGTTGTGCGAATGCAAATCGCCTCGAAAAAAAGAGTAATTTGGCATGGCGAAATTTTTTTTCGCCAAATGACATCATTCATTTGCCAAACGACGCTAATGGGTTTCCTTAGCGCCACCTTTTGAAGGACCGATCCTGTTGCAAAAAAAAATACGAATCTGTATTCGGTGTCGCGTTTCAAAGAGGCAGCCGCTCAGCCATATGAAGTGTGAGTGTGTCATATGACTTTAATTTTTTTAATTATTAGGGATAACAAAAATAAAAACATATATATTCTTTTTAATAAAATTTATTCAAGTCTTAACAGCATATAATTTCCATCGTTGCTTAGATCAGTGGTCTTCAAAGTAGGTATTTATCTAAAAAAACGTCTAAAGAATAAATATTATAAATAATCCTTGTCATTAATTGTATGCAATTGCGAAAAAAATATAAAAACAACAATATTCGCTGTTGTTGTTACGCACAATATATTTTTTTCTCGCTCGCATCCGGTGCGAAGTCCTGATTGTGAGTGAAACGTACGAGTAACACGTGCTGCGAGAGCTTAGTAAAAATCAAACTACCCACATAAATATTATTATATATATATAGTGTTCGTCGGACACCTATCCGCCTACTAACTTAGCTCAGTCGCGGTTAACATACCATAACACTGGTATAATATGAATTTGACGACGTTTTTGTAACCGTGTTATACGAGGCCAAGGTGTATTTGATCATTTACAAATACATTACACCAGAAAAAGTGACAGAATGGAACACTGGATGGATGTTTTAACCGAAAATCGTTGGGTGGAATTGTTCAAACACTTTCACACCGATAATTTGAGACCTACGACTTTCGTATAATATAAGAAGGTTCTTTTCTTAATGAATTATGTTATGGACGAGCGAAAAAACACAATTGAAAGTCGCAGTTCTCAAAGCCATGTTTCAGAAATCGTCCAAAGATTTTCATACGTATTTATAATCAACGCCAAATGTACTGAAGCAAAAATGTAGTTTTTATCTTTCATCATCATCATTTGCCAGTCACAAGGCTCTCACTCGCTGAGGGCATGGACCTACCAAACTCTCGCATGGTAGTTGAGGCCAAAGGAACCTGAGTCTTACACGTAACGTGAGGGCTCCTCTTTCGTGTCCATACCGCAGGGACCCGAGCCGTCTTGGTATGCGATTTTTTGTAAAGAGTTTCACTTGGCCATTGCTGGCATTGGACGTACAACTTCTACCATTTTGGTATCGGATTTTACCCTCTCAACCTGTGTCCAGGCAAGTAGGAGGGGGTTTGTCTCGGTATTCGTTTGTTCTCTTCTCAATAAATAGAAACTTTGAAGAAATATGCGTTTCCTTGAATACACATAATAATACCTAAAAATTAGTAGACCTTATCCACTCTGAATATTTTTCTGGATATATATCAGCTACTCTGAATAACAAAAAAAATACGAATTTGTAAAATATATATTTATATTTCTGAGAAGTGAATTAAAATCATTTATAATATTGTATTTGATTTGTGATTAAATCATTTTTTACTAATTAATTAAAAAACTTGGTTCATTAGTTTTGGCACACTGTCTGGAAATACTGACGCGTGTTCATTCAAATGCGTATGACCGTGATTTATGGAATGAAATTTTGGTTCACTTTGATATAAATATTTACTTATTTGTTACTTAAATAAAAAGTATTTTGTAATATTTGCTTACATTTTCTATGAGAACCGCAAACAATGCAATTTAGTTTATCAATCGCTATCAGATGTTTATCTCTTTTTTTTATTAATCTTTCTCTGTGACTTCCAACCACTTGAATTCCAAGCCTATCTACAAATTGCACACGAGTCAGTGGTTTTTCGTTTCTTATTAGCTTTTTTCTATAGGTTCTAATAATCAATAGGTTCCAAACAATTGATTAGAATATTTGGCCCTACTATTCTATCACCGATAGTAAAATTTAATTTTCTGTGAAAAATTATTAGACAAAGGGTACAAATTTTTTGACAAATTTTAAGTTCTTGATGTCGTCGGATTAATGAATGTTAAATTCTCTTTATAATCTGTCTCATCGTTAGAGTATGCATATTTCTTTAGTTTGTGAGGGATAATTTCACCTCCACAATCTGTTACATTGCCGAGCGAATTGTCTTCGCCAATGTCTATATCATCACTATTTCCATCATTTTTTGGGCATTTTTCACAGTTGTGAATGAATATGCTATTAATAATCATTCGTTAACTTTCACAATCATCGCTATTTTAATTAACATTATCCATTATCACTAATATCGAAATAATCATAGAATTTGAAAACAAAAAATTCATTATTTTTACTATCTTCCATAGTTTATTATTTAATTATAAACACTATTCCACTGATTTTACTGTTTTACTATTTTTATCAAATAATTATGTATGTAATGGAATTAAAAAAATAATAGTTCCACAATAAAAAAAATAGGGTCACAGTACACAGCTTCGGACAACTTTCCGATATGAAGAAACCGACAGACTGCTCCAAAAATATTGGTATATGAAAAATATCGATAAATGCAAACATATTTATGAGAATTAATTACGCGTGACTATAAATTTAAATAAAAAAATGGTGGATTTCTCCACATTTCGCAACCCTTCTCTATACTTAGAAGCAATAATATTTCGTAAAATTTAGCTGCGTCTCATTGAAATGGGCGCATGAAATTATTCCGTCCTTGGCTCATGACTGTTGGCCTTCGGAGCTGCCTACAAAACTCATTTGGGCCAGCAGTTATGGTCTTCCGAGTGGAAAGGGTTAAGATTAATATTAGAATTGGTTTACTCGCAAAAATTACCGCAAATATGATGTAAAAAAAAAATGTTTTTCTTTTCGGTACTTGTTTTTTTATTTTTAATTAAGCTGGCCACTGAAAATTTGCATCTTTTTTCGTATATTTTTTTTGCACGGTAGTCTCGAAGATTAAATCATTAATTGATACATTCATACCACATCCGTTAGCGGCAACGTGTCCGTCCACGCTCATTCATCATATCGGCGTTTCATTGATATTTGCTCTTGAGATTTTTTTTGAGCGATCCTCCTGTTCTGTGTAACTATTTTTTTGTTCGAGTTTCGGTGTCTTTTGAGGATGATACGCACTTCAATGATTCAGTATGGTGGATTAGCAGCTAATAAAGTTCGGATGTCATAAAAAAATAAACACTGCACCACTGTGCCAGATACGATTCGAAGAAAACACGTGCCTCGGCCATCGTAAATTTTGGACTTCTTGAAAATATTGATACATTTTTTTTTGGTACTGTCGCATACACATATTTGATTTAACATATGTACGTAGGCTGTTCTTATCGTTAAAAGGTGATGCAGTGGTGGGGAATTATTTTTATTTTTTAAAACAAATATATAAATATTTTTAGACGGTTTTAATTTTTTTTTCTAATAATAATATTTGTATGTGTTATTTTTATTTTTTGGAAGCATATTAAAGTAGAGCTACGATTTTAAATCATTCTTAATAAAGGTATCCCCCTAAAAATTAAATAAAAAGTATTTTCCTCTATTCGGACCTCATTTTTTAACATTCTATTGTTTTACAATTTTTTTTTTATTGAACTAAATATTTTTTTAATCTACATTTTTTAAGCTACAATTTGACAAATTCTGTAAATAGAGAATCAAGATAAAAGAGAAAAGAAACGCCGCCCCGAAACTCCCCCTCAAGTTTCCTATATTTAAATAATTTAAATTGAAACATAATATTTTAAAAATATATATTTTTATCTCAAAATCTCCAAATAAAAAAAAATAGAAAATTATCGGTTTTCCATATTTTTTATTTATTTTATTATTTCCTTTGAATATTTTTTTAATACGTTAAATCTTAATTGATTATTAAAATTATTATATCAGAAAGTCTTGACATTTAATAAAATAATAAATAATAAAATTGAATGGAATTTAGTTAGAAGTACTATAAATCTTAAATTTAATTATTTTTTTAAATTTATTATATATTTTTTTATTCTAAAAATCAGGAATAATGGGAAAATATCCAATACTAATTTTCGTATTTTCTCATATCCCTTAAAAATTACGGATATATTTTTAATGTTGTGAGTAGGGCTTCGAACCGTTATTTTTACGGGTTTCGCTCCGGTTCAATTAAAAAAAGTACGGGTCTGTTGTTTAGACTTTGCATTCTATAAATAAGGAAAGAATTAAAACTACAGCTTTTCTGGTTTTTGGTTCAGTTCCGGTTCAAAGCCCGGTTTTTTATCATTGGCAAAGCGGAGCTTAACAATATACCGAATTTATTTTTGATTGAACCGGGACGAAATCCAAAAAAAATGCGGTTCATAACATTCTTAAAATATATTAATTTACTGTATCCTCCCTTTTATGCGATAATGAATGATAATTGAATCGGAACTGAACCTAAAACCGGAAAACTGTTATTTTTGACGGAATAAAATCCGGAGATTAACCGAAAATAAAAAAAATGATTTATTTCGGTTCGACAAATTATACAAATTTTTAAAACCAAGCTGTTGCGTAAAAAAGGGTATGAGGTTATCTATTAATTTTAAGTATGTTATGAACCGTTATTTTTTTTTGGATTTCGTTCCGGTTCAGTCATAGAACAATTCGGTGTTGCAAGTGAATTGAAAGCCAAAAACTGCTACAAACTATTTTTATTGTCGGAATGAAATGCCGGAGCTGAACCGAAAAAAATAACGGTTCATATCGATTTAAAAATTATCACCTGGAGATAATATGAAAAATCGAGCTATTATATATTTTTTTAATTAAGCCGGAACGAAAATTGAACCGAAATATAACGGTTCAAAGCTCTGGATGTAAGAAAATATGTATGAGGAAATTATATATACATTGTTTTCACTTAATTTGATTTAATAATAAATATCAGTTATTAAATAATATATATTTTTTAAACGTTCTCTACCATTGGACCATTTAAGTCCTAACACGGCCGCCCTTTTCATCCAAATTACTTGACAATAAATACATAAATTATGGCCAACATCAGCGGCCACAATAAATACTCGGTTTTATAGTTTCTTTTCGGAAATATCACATTAAAACTGACATAATGGCTACCATTGTGCCGGCCTGATTTTATTCAAATTGATATCGTACCGCGTTAACATCCGCCATATATGCACAACAAAGACGGGCCTTAATACGAAAATAAATAAAATCAATACGTGACTTTCATCCACGATATGAGCGGCACGGTCATCCCTCGATTTACACGACTTTCGACCCCAAATACAATGTTATAATCCACGAAATCAATATATTCAATTTAAAAAAAATACAAAAATATAGAACAGCATGTAAAATGCCCAACGGCGTACAGTACGTGACTTTTAATCACGATACGAGCGGCACGGTCATCCCTCGATTTACACGACTTTCGACCCCAAAAACACATTTATAATACACGAAAACGATCAATTCTATAAAGAAAAATATATAGAATACAAAATTATAGAACAGCGTGTAAAATATCCAACGGCGTACAATACGTGTCTTTCATCCACGATACGAGAATGACTATCATCCCTCGATTTACACGACTTTCGACCCTAAACTCACAGTTAAAATACACGAAATCGATAAATTATATTAAGAAAAATACATTGAATACAAAATTATAGAACAGCGTGTAAAATATCCAACAGGGTACAGTGCGTGACTCTCATCCACGGTACGAGAGTGACTATCATCCCTCGGTTTACACGACTTTCGACCCTAAACATACAGATATAATTCACGAAAACGATAAATTCGATTAAAAAAAATAATGCAAAAATTAAAGAACAGAGTGTAAAATGTCCAACGGCGTACAGTACGTGACTTTCATCCACGATACGAAAGTGACTATCATCCCTCGATTTACACGACTTTCGACCCCAAAAACACATTTATAATACACGAAAACGATCAATTCTATAAAGAAAAATATATGGAATACAAAATTATAGAACAGCGTGTAAAATATCCAACGGGGTACAGTGCGTGACTCTCATCCACCGTACGAGAGTGACTATCATCCCTCGATTTACACGACTTTCGACCCTAAACATACAGATATAATACACAAAAACGATAAATTCGATTAAAAAAAATAATGCAAAAATTATAGAAAAGCGTGTAAAATGTCCAACGGCGTACAGTACGTGTCTTTCACCCACGATACGAGAGTGACTATCATCCCTCGATTTACACGACTTTCGACCCTAAACTCACAGTTAAAATACACGAAATTGATAAATTCTATTAAGAAAAATATATTGAATATAAAATTATAGAACAACGTGTAAAATATACAACGGGATACAGTGCGTGACTCTCATCCACGGTACGAGAGTGACTATCATCCCTCAGTTTACACGACTTTCGACCCCAAAGACACAGTTACAATCCATGAAACCGATAAATTAAATTAAACAAAAATAATGCAAAAATTAAAGAACAGAGTGTAAAATGTCCAACGGCCTACAGTACGTGACTTTCATCCACGATACGAGAGTGACTATCATTCCTCGATTTACACGACTTTCGACCCTAAACATACAGATATAATACACGAAAGCGATAAACTCAATTAAAAAAAAATAATGCAAAAATTATAGAACAGCGTGTAAAATGTCCAACGGCGTACAGTACGTGACTTTCATTCATGGTACGAGCGGCACGGTCATCCCTCGATTTACACGTATTTCGACCCCCAAAACACAGTTAAAATCGGCGAAAACGATCAATTCTATTAAAAAAAAATATGTAATACAAAATTATAGAACAGCGTGTAAAGTGTCCAACGGCGTAAAGTACGTGACTTTTATCCACGATTCGAGCGGCACGGTCATCCCTCGATTTACACGAATTTCGACCCCAAAACACAGTAATAATATACGAAAACGATAAATTCAATTAAAAATAAATATGCAAAAATTAGAGAATAGATAAATATCGAACAGCGTTTAAAATGTCAAAAGGCGTACAGTACGTGACTTTCATCCACGATACAAGAGTGAGTATCATCCCTCGATTTACACGGATTTCGACCCCAAACACATAGTTACAATCCACGAAAACGATCAATTCTATTAAAAAAAATATATGGAATACAAAATAATAGAACAGCGTGTAAAATAAATATCCAACGGCGTACAGTGCGTGACTTTTATTCACGATACAAACGGCACGGTCATCCCTCGATTTACACGACTTTCGACCCCAAACACACAGTTATAATCCTCGAAAACGATAAATTCCATTTAAAAAAAAATAATGCAAAAATTATGGAATACAAAATTACGGAACAGCGTGTAAAATGAGGGATTATATTTAATATAATAAAAAAATCGTATTATTAAATAAATACGATTTATTACGGCAGTATTGTGATGCGGGATATTTTATAAGGGAATTAAACTCGGATCATCGTCCAAAATTAAGAACATATTAATGTTCATTCTGACAAATCAGTATAAATTAGATATGTTTTATGGGCGAGATCATTTGGGTTCTCATCATAAGGATACCGGTGCCCATTTAGCAGAAGGATTTCGGGTTTTTCGGGTCATTACTGGCGGTTGGGATTGTCTGATTGTGAGCTGTGAGGACCCGCCGCTCTTTATCATATGACTTATGAACTCGAGCCGTGGAGCACGAGCGCAATAACTCGTTTAAAAATCATTTCGTCTGAAGCTATTCAATTCTCAACGAAAATCAGTTGCAATATTTTTCTTCTGATCATTTTCAATGTGTTTGACAGACGTAATGCGCTGAAAAAAAATATATAACTGCAATTATTGCGCATTATGAATGAGTTTACACACACACAGTATGATTTAATTGAGAACTCGTTTCTCAGAACTGTCGAGTGTGGAATGCGTCATATCACTTTTAGCATATTGTGATCACACATACGAAATATTATGTAATTTATTTATTATAAGAAAAAAAAACTACATTCCATGAAAAAATGTATGTGTAGCTTAATTCGTAAATATTAGTATATTTTTTTTCATTAACATATGGTTTTACAAAATCTTAGAATTTATAACACGCCGATATAAATAATACGATAATAACAAGTGAGTCCATTTTCGAAATGGTCCATTATGTAGGATTATCATAATAAAAATCATTACTCAACTATTGTGAACAAGATTTGAACCAATAGTTGATCGTACTGAAAAAGGTGCTCTACTAAAAATAACCATTTAATTGTTTTTGGAAAAAAATATCAATAATTAGATGAATATTACTCTGAAAATGCTAGGAGAATGAGTCTCTCACACTAATATTCTACCCAGTGCCAAACCACGACACTGGTTTTTTTTAACGTAAACGTTAATTATGGCACTTTAAATTTAATCGAAAATGTAATGTGCGTCATAAAATTTCGCGAGTTGTTTTTGCCTTATTTTTTAGCATTATTCAAATTAAAATATTTATTTCATGTAAATTAGGTCGAGAACATGGAAACACAAATATTTTTAGACAAGAAACTCGGGCGTTAAATAATACTATTGGATATGAATTAAATATAAACGTATATAGGATATTATAAAAAAATATATTATATTCGTATTTATTTTTGGTTAAAATATTTTGGACTACAAATCTTCACCATTTTTGTTATTATTACGTTAGTAACTTGTCTTTGACGTATCTTGGCATTGTTTAGCATATTGAATGGTTGCTTTTGTTGGCTGTCAAAAAGGTTTCATGTGTTTAATAAATATGGAAGATGGTGAAAGAATTTATGGACAAAAACATCCTTACGACTTTTTCCTAGTTCTTAAAAAAAGTGAAATTTAACCGTTAACGCTATTATGCTATTATTTGCATCTAATATAATACGATTACTTTATAAAATAATACAATTAAAATTTGACCAAAAATTAGAAAAATACATACATCCAATATTAGAAAATTTGTACAGGACTTTCAATTTAGCGGACTGAATAATTGCTACATTTTTTGTGATGATACATTTGTCCCTGCCATATCTTGACATTGGTAGACAAATTGGATGCTTATTTGTTGACTATCTAAATCAATGGTTCTTAACCTGTGTTCGATCGAACCCCAGGGGTTCGGTGAGTCAGTCTTCCG
>JAGXCT010035352.1:11938-35268 GCA_022495035.1 Philopotamus ludificatus
TAAAATTTTCTATAGTAATGATCGATGTATTGATTTCGTTCAATTTACAAAGTTTTAGTTTTCTACAACGTGCACTCGATTTCTTCGTTATAGAAGGGCTGAATGATTATAATGTTATGACGAAAATTCTTCACTAATGATTTTTTTATGTTCGCAGATTTTATTGATATATTTTTATAATTTGGTGTAGAGCAACAACTTTCAACGGTCAACATCTCGGGTTTGTTGGCTGTCTTCTTCAACATCTCACGGGCGGCCAACAACATTTAAGGCCAATTCAATCGCGGGTCATTCAATTCAATCCAGCCCGCTGATAATTTACCCAACAATTAAATTAATTCCATTCAGTGACCTCAACAGACCATCGCCATAAAGTTCTTCGACCACAACACCGGTGTGTTGCACCAAAAATATTCAAATGTTCCCAAAAAAAAAAAAGTATTCGCACGAAAATCTGCAAAATAATTATTGCCTCGTCGACGGTTTGAGGTTCGCCAGCTATCGGTTGAAAGGTGGTTGTAAACTATTTTATTTGGGCGGTGATTGATTACCCCTGATATAATCAACGGGCGATATAATTGAATGGGGCGCAGGCACCGACCATTAGACAATTACATTTACATATATTTAGACACAATGAAAGCCGCAATAAACGTGTATTGATTGGCTAATTAAAAGAAACCATTCAAGAACCTTTCACACGGCAACGGTGATTGTGACGGGGCTCGTGTGAAAGGACGCTGATGATGATGACTGCGGACGATGGTACGTGCCTATTGGATGCGACGCTATTATTGATTTTGTAGAGAATTTGCCAAAAAGATATTTCACGACTAGATTTTATTATATACTTAATTATTTAACACACCAGAGAAGTGCTAATGTAATACTTCTTGGTCTTTTATTGACAATATATCTGTTCTTCCATGTACACAATATATTTCTAATGCGCAATTAAACATACGAAAAGAGTGGGGGGTGGATTCTGATTATTTTTACAAATAAAAATAAGCACCGAAACGAACATGTGATAATTATTTTATTTTTAGGATTTTTTTATGTTCACTTATTTTTGTGTACGAACACATTTTATAATAAAAATAGTTTTTAGCGTTAGATAATTCTATGAATAGATTCTAAATTCAATCATAAATATTTATATTCGTTTTCTTAAGTTAATAAATATATGAGATTAAAAACATTCGACTCTTTTATTTACACGGTAGATACGCTCCACCAAAAACCGATAAAGTGATTAAAAATGTACTAATGATAACTTAAATATCACTTTTTTGTTTTCTGAGAGCTATAAGCATAAGGCGCGCGCCTGGGGCCTCATTAATTCAGGGGCCCTCAAAGTTCAGCTCTCAAAACGATTTTCTTACGTGAAATTGTATTAAGTGAAATTTATTATGCATTAAAAACATTACAAATAGATTAAAAAAATCGCACATTATAGATTGTAGGGCTAGTGAAAAAAATTGTTGAGTGGCTGGGGGGCCTCAAAATTAAATTGCGCCTGGGGCCTTATTGATGACTAATTTTTGATCTTGAAATTAATATTTTTCACATGGAATCCGCATTAATTTGATTAGTTTATTTATAATGCACCGTGTTATTACAAAACAGTGTAAAAAATATTTTAGTGTACATATCGATGTTGTAAAGGATTTTTGCTACCACGTTCAAATTTATAAAAAAAATCCACTAATTATACGATAAACTATGTTAAGGATCTAAACTTTGGTTCTATTTATTTTAGTTAAGAATTATATTTATTTATTGTAATATTTTTTTTGATTTCCATACGATTTTTAATTATTTTTATTTTTATTTATATATTTGTAATTAAAATAGATCATTCAAATTAGACTATTTTTGCCATTTTTTTTATAAAATGTTGATACTCTTGATTTTTCTCAAATAACTATTTTATGCGCGATCTTTTTTCTCGCTTGCATCCGGTACGATGTGCCAAGTCTAAGTAAAATGTACTAGACGTGTGGGGCCAGTCTGCAGCGAGACGTCGCCGTGTACGTGTCATTTATGCGTCACATTAATTATTAGAAAAGATTTTTCTACTAATATATATCATGAATAACTATTTTTATTCCTACATTAATCCATTTTTTAAAAAAAGACAAGACATAGAAAAGAATCACGTCAAAAAATATTCCACTAAATGTACGATAAATTGTTTTTAAAGATCTAAACTACGCTTCTTCTTATTTTAGTTAAAGAACAATAATTATTAAGCTGATTTTTGAAGCCTCTGTAAAATTTAATATTTCGAGATACAGTAAGATTTTTCCAGGGTAAGTAACATTTTAAATTATTTTTATTTTAATTTATATATTTGTAATAAAAGTAGATAAGATGCTTCATTCAAATTAGACTATTTTTTCCATTTTTGAATAAAAAGTTCATATTCTTGATAACTCTAAATTATTATTTATTCCAAAAACAGAAAATCGTTTATTTAAATATGCAAATATAATATTTTTACTAATAATTAATTTATTAGAAACTGTAAATACAGATTGAGGGCGTGTTTCGAAAGTAATCTAACATAAAAAATTATACATAAAGAATATATGTGATTTTTTTTAATTAGATACATATTTCAATTAACCTAGCCGTGCCGATGGGGTATATTTAGGACCCCAAGTTTTTGATTATTCTCGAATAACTCTTTGAATATAAATCCTACATGTCCCAAATCTTTTTGTATTTGTCTAAAATACGTCTAAAAAATAAATATAAATAATCATTGACATTAATTGCGAAAAATAAAATTATGGGGTCTATTTCCATACACAAATTGGTTTCGAGCCGTCGTTACGGATCGATTAAACATTATTCTTGCTGCCGCTAATGAAATCACACAAAAGTGTAATAATTAACGCATCCGTTTACGTAGAGCTTGCGAGAAATTATTCATGATCATTGCTGAAATTTTCATATTCTCGACAATATTTTAAATAAATATTAGTTATTATTTCATTAACCGTGTCGAAATAAAATGTGATTTATTCTAAGTACTATGCAAGCGTAATTTAAACTAATTGTTTAATCTTGCATGTCCAATTAATAAAATTTGCATCTAGTTTTAGAACTTAATCCTCACTTATAAAAATTAGTATCCTGGTACAAAACACCGTGGGATATTGCACCGACAATGCCTCTCAGTTGCGATTATAAACACAATGCATTTCCGCCAACACGGTCGCAAAATTAAATATGCAAATATTCGCACTGCTCGATTATTCAAATCTGAAAAATTAAAAGTTTTGCGATCGCTGATATATATTTAAAAAAAGACGTATTTATATCGCGATAATCAATGTGATGGGCACACTTTAGTGCAAATTAATTTTAATTTTATCGTCAACAATTTATGTAAAATGTGCGTTTTTAATACATTAAAGGTGCTAAAATATTTTTAAATTGCGTCATAAAATCGCGGGACGTTCATAATAAAATTTTATTATTATTTTTGGGCCGAAATATGTGCGTTGCGCGTTGAACCTCCCTCGCGTTCGCGGATATAATTATTGGAACATAAGCAGTGTTAAAAAAAATCTCAAATATGCAAACAGCGCAAGACAAACATGGCAATTAGTTTAAAACGCCTTTCGATTCCTCATCATCATTACACTTTTCCACACGTATACACAAGGCTTCGAGCTTCGACGGGTAAACTTTGGTGGTAAACACGTGACTCGATAATTTCCCAACAAGGCCACACTTCGCTGAGTACACCAGTAAGTGGTCGTTGTTTAAAGGCTCCAATTATGAAGTCTGAAGATCGCAGATTCCGACTAAAAGACGTCGCCGGTGAAAATCGATCGTCCGATCGGATCGAATCATTTATATGCGGATGGTAATGAAGTAATGAGGCGAGGACGCCGCCGAGGCCCTAATGAAGTTGTCCGTTGCCCACCTGAGTCGATTTTAATTTGGCCCAGGTGTGGGTGGGTGCTCTGCCACCACCTATACGAGGCCCGATCCCGCGATTAATCAAAGGCTTATCGATTAATTAGGCTACAGATTAATAAAGGCCGGGACTTTGGGTTGTGAAGACGTGGCCGCCGAACTGGTTGCCACACCTGATGTAGTTAGCGACCGAGGGAATGGGGGCAGAAGAGTGGACGATCGTGACTAATAACCGCCGGTCCGACGACTTTGCATAATGAAATAAATCAGGGGTCGCTAATCTTGTTATGACAATAATACAAACATATTTTCGTGGCGTGTGATATTTTCATTTTTTTAATTATACAAATCGTATAATTGTGTAATTTTTAGTTAAAAACGACATAAAAGTACGATGTTACCTAACCGTGCCGATGGGGTCTATTGGGGACCCCAACTCTTTTAATATGAGTACTTGTCTAAAGAATAAATATTATGTATAATCATTGACCTTAATTATTTTTTCTGCACTAAATTCATGATCTAAAGCAGTGGTGCGCAACCCACGGCCCGCGGGCCGCATGCGGCCCTTCAAAGATGTTATATTTTGCCTAGTCTCATTGGAATTTTTCTACATATATCATTTGCCGTTTTTTTAACCGATCTGTCACGGTGGCTCGAAACAAACGACGTTGGCCAATGGTGTTTATTTAATATAAAATGAAAATGTATGAAAATATACCCCTAACATTTCAAGTCAAAATATTGATGAATTTATCGAAAATACCTTGGCATTTGTTGTAAGAATAAAAATAGTTATTCATGATATGCTTCATATTTTTGTCGATATTTTGGATATTTTTACTAATCACTATGACGCGTAATTGACGCACGAAATCGATAATGTGCCGTCGCAACTAAGGCACGCTTTTGTCACGTCGCACGTGGTATCACTCGCACATGCACATGCGCGATATTTTTTTCGCTCGCATCCGGTACAGACCGGAAAAAAAACACCAGCAAATACTACACTATTTATTTTTTACCACAATTGTGGACAATAAAGGTCGATGATTATTTATATTTATTCTTTTATGACTTTTTTTTAAACAAATACAACAATTTTGGGACTTGTGGGAGTTATATTACTCGAGAAAAATCAAAAACTTGGGGTCCCAAATAGACCCCATCGGTACGGCTAGGTTAATAGTATTTTTTATTAATCAGGTTTTTATTTCTGTATTTTTATATATTAGGTTTATTTTGTTAATAAAGAGATACTTTGAGTTAAACTTACATGCGGCCCGCACAATATTTTTAAATTTGTAGCTGGACCGTTGTAGAAAAAGGTTGCTCACCCCTGATCTAAAGCGTATAAGGCGCGCGTCTGGGGCCTCATCAATTCAGGGGGCCTTAAAGCTTAGCTCTTTTTTTTCATAACAAAAATAATTAATAATTTAGCAGTATTCCTGGCATGGCATTTTTCAGGTGGTTACCCTAACGGTAAATAATAAATATTTGTAACGAGATCGCTAATATTGATCATCGAGAAGCTAATAAAAAAATAAGATGGAGATTGAGTAAAAAATATATGAGTAGAATGCTTATTATAGGTGTAGTGAAGTGTAGGTGGTAGTGAAAATATTTTTGGTGGGGGTGGGGCCTTAAAATTTAATTGCATCTGGGGCCTAAGGGTAATTTAATTGCGTCTGGAGCATAGATATTTGCCTTACGAATAAATATGATATATAATCATTGACCCTAGTTTTCCACAATGCGGAAAAAAGCCAACAATATTCACGACCGCAATTTTTTTTCTCGCTTGCAACCGGTACGATTTGTCAAGTGTGAGTGAAACGTATACTAGTGACAGGTGCCGTGAGGTGCATATCAACCAAATTATGAATAACCATATTCATTCCCAGAATATATATATTTTTTTAAAAAAGTCGAGATATTGATGAAGAATTC
This sequence comes from Philopotamus ludificatus, assembly GCA_022495035.1. Classification (NCBI taxonomy): domain Eukaryota; kingdom Metazoa; phylum Arthropoda; class Insecta; order Trichoptera; family Philopotamidae; genus Philopotamus; species Philopotamus ludificatus. The sequence continues at coordinate 17,825 of JAGXCT010035352.1, forward strand.
ATTTATATCTTGACTTGAAATGCTTGGGATCTATTTTTCATCGTAAATAGACCCCCCTCGGATGACGTGGTTGGTTTCTAGCCGCCGTGACGAATCGGTTAACAAACAATATTATTTTATAAGAAAATTAAAGTGTATGATTGATTATGATACAGTTTTTTACGTCAAATACACCCTTTTGCAAATCAAATTGGCCCCTTTTCAATAGACATGTCAATAGTAAATGGATCAAATGGAAAAATGGGAGTCAATCTAATTTGCAAAAGGGTGTATTTTATTTGTCGTAGCAAAAAACAATATATTTATTTAGTTTGACATAGTAAATCAAGAAATTTTAGTAAAATGTATTACTCGAAAACTTATTTTGGTCAAAACGAAACACATGAAAATATAATCCGTACATAAAACGAATGCAATGAATTTTAGGAAAAAACTGTATTAGAGACACATGTCATCTTAAATTTAATCCCAAAAAGGGACACGTGTCATCTTAAACTATTAAAAATATTTGTAACAAATTCCAATTTATAGGTAGGTAGATAGTGAAAGGGTAGTGAAAAGTTAGACGACGTAGAAGATTTTTGAAGAAGCATAGAGTTAGCATTAGAGTCATAAATATTTCCTATTCCAACAGACCTAAACATAGAACATCTATTAAATAACTTTAATCATATACGAAGATTAGAACAAAAATCATATTTTCAAATTTTGGAAGGAAAATAAAATTGCACATCTTCATTTATTCAAAATTTCAATGGTGATTTTAAAAGAGCCAGAAACACAAGTTAGTGTTGAAAGGGTCTTCTCTGGTTTATATAGAAATAGTTTAAATGAAATACTCTCAGGTATGAAAGGTGGGAAAGATAATATAATAACATCGGAAAGATTTTATTCTGGTTCTTGATTCTGTTCTTCTTATTCTAATATTTTTCTGGAAGCTTAGGACTCTATTGTATAGATTTATTTACAACAGGCAATAAAAAAATGTTATTTATGAATGTAATTTTTTTTTACCACCAATCATCTTAATTCTTTTATTTTCTTTTATATTTTTTAAAAACCACTTTTTTAATCATTATTATACTGGCAACATAAATATATTATGTAAATTAATACATTTTGATGAAGGGGATAGGTTGAAAAAATTAAATCCCTAAACTCCTAGTACAGTGAGCCCTTCTATAACGCTCTATGCTACACCACGGTTTTCTATAACAGGTTCAATGGTGTCTACTATATTCCTAGAACGTAAATTTTCATGGTAAAATTATATATTTCGAAAATATGATAATAATAATCAGTGGCGGATTTAACACTCGAGAGGCCCCATGCGAAATTCCCCAATTACAATTGAGGCCCCATTCCCAAAATATTTTCACTACCATTATACCTTATAATGCGCATTCTACGCGCACGTTTTTAACTTAATTTGCAATATTTTAAATACATAATTAATTTCAATTCAATTTATGTCAACAGAGAGAAAAATATCCAAATGAACCCTTTTAATTTTTATTGCTTCTTCTGTTTCTTTTTTTTTAGATGATCGATATTAGCGATCTCAGTTCATATGGTTCGAAATATGACCGTCAATTAAATATTAACTATTTTTTTTATAAAAAAAAAACGCCTTGAGAGCTGAGCTTTGAGGCCCCCTGAATTAATGAGGCCCCATGCGCGCGCCTTACATGTTACATTTAAAATATCGTAATCGTAGTATGGATTTCGTTCAGCTTACAAAATAAAATGAAAGCTCTTTGCCCAAATTTTGTATGAGTGGTTTCTATAATGTGGTTTTGATTTCTTCGTGTCTAAGAAATTCACTTAAGATAAAAATTAGACATGTTGAGTGTTAATAATCATTCTTTTGCCGTTTGATTGTTCTGTAACAATACATTGACGACAATCGCATTGGTTCTGGAATTTCCACAAAAAATGCATTTCTTCACCGACCGCTTCAATCGTTTACCGTCAAAGGTGCAACATTAAATAATGCACCGTTGTTTAGACAAGACAAATTGCCAGTCAGGGCATACAGCCAGCTTCCAGCAGATATTGGTCCATGGCCCAGTGCTAATGACTGGGCACTTAGGCATGAGAAGGCGGCGAAGAGACACAAAGAGGGTCCGCCGGTTCGCACCTATGCAAACACATGGGCGCTCATTCTCAGGACCCGAAGGTTCACCGCCGATTTTTAACAACTGTGCAGACGTGACGCTGCCGAGGAGCATGTGCACAATTTCGGCATATGGTCACACCTCCAATATTTTGGCCGTGCGTAATTTATTGCCGGGTCCATTGTCCGGTTTCAGGTATTGGCCATGAAAAAATTAGACGCGAAATAAATCACGCAGGACTAATTGTGCACTGTTGCACACAATGCAGTGGCACCGGCGCCCGGTATTGTTTAGCGACAATGGTGGCAGGTGAGTGCAGAACCAAATTGTGCCACAGATTCGGCATTGTCCACTGGTAATTGCGAGAAAAACGCATGTGTGGTCAATAATTTCTAACAATTTTCTTTACTACATACTTTTATTTCAATAAAAAAACGATTTTTCATGACTGTGGAATTATTTTCAGGCTTTGAACCGTTATATTTCGGTTAATGCAGAGGTTCCCAATCTTTTTCGGTTTGCGGCTCCCTAAAAACAACAGATTTTTCCGCGGCTCCCTTAATACATGAGATTTTTTTCAAAATTGTTGACTTTCTTAAAACGAGCAAGATAATTAATCCAAAAATTTCGGGAATTGGGAATTCCAACAAATGTGCCGATTTGTATAATCGAATATTTCGCGGCGCCCTTATGACGACAACGCGGCTCCCTGGGGAGCCGCGGCTCACACTTTGGGAAACCCTGAGTTAATGAATTCATTCTAAAATTATTTTTCTCGAATCGTGCAACTCAAAACAGTGTAAAAAGATGATTTAATTCATGTTTCAACAGTTTTTCTTCATTCCATTCATAATCAGGGCTTTGAACCGTTATATTTCGGTTCGGTTTTCGTCCTGGCGTAATTAAAAAGATATTAATGCAGTTTTTCAGATTTTCAATTCATTTCAATTTGTATTAAAAATGTGTAATAAATCGATATGAACCGTTATTTCTTTTCGGTTCAGCTCAGGGGCTTAGTTCAGAGGGCTCTCAGGGGGTTCCGATTTTAGAAATAATTTTGAGCCGTTTATGGTTTTCGATTCATTTCCGGTTCAAAGCCCTGATAAAACATTTAAAAAGATTAATTGAATCGGAACGAAATACAGAAAAGATAGCGGTTCAAAGCATTGTAAAATGCATTGATCCCATAATTTGATAAATAATTCTTCTCCTTAATATGTTTTATTAACAGAAAAATATGAGAAGAGAAAAAATCTTTTTAATATTTACTTTAATTTGAGTTAATATTAACCAGTTTTATCTCTTAATTATTTTTATAGATACGGCAATTTATTCTTCTGAATGTTTCTTCCAGAATTTTAACATATCTCATTGATCTATCGATTATTTAAAACGGATATATTTATTTTTTTCTTTTTTTAATTATAGAAGTTATTCCAAAAAAATATAGTCATTGACGTATTTTATGGTTTACTTAATTAATAAATGAAATAAAAATGTAGTACAGGATTTTTAATATGCTTATCTAAATAACTCATATATTGATTTTAGATAATTTCTGAAAAAATATTACTTAATTTTTTTATGGTTTACATTAAAAATATTTAATATTAAATATCTATATGTCTGAAAATAAATGCGATACCGAATTATACAGCTGGGCTGAAATAAAAATTGAAAAGTATAAAAAAATATACTGCTGAAATTCACTCTCGTGACCAGTGGCGAATTTAGCACTGAGGCCCCAGGCGCAATTCATTTTAGAACCCCTTCCCTCAAAATACTTTCACGTTTGTTAATTGCTTTTTCTTTTATTTCTTTTTTTATTAGCTTCGCGATGATCGATATTAGCGATACGATGTTATAAAGCTTTATTATTTTTAGACAAAAATTAGGGGCCCCCCTTAGGGAAGTATGCCGAGGCCCCCGATACCTTGCGTCGTTTTTCCTTAAGGGAGCTAGCAACCACCTGAATCCATGGATCAAGATCTACCGAATAGTCATCTGAAAAAGTCATTTGTCAATTTAGTTTAAGGAATACTGCTAAATTATTAATTATTTTTGTTATGAGAACTGAACTTGGAGGCTCCCTGAATTAATGAGGCCCCAGGTGCGCTCCTTATGCGTTTAAGTAATTTTCCCATAAAACCATCTTCCCTAAGCCTTCTCCGTAACGTTTAGACACTGACTCTGTACTCATATCTTTTCATACTCAATAGTTTTGAGAGCTGAATTTTGGGGCCCCGTAAAATTTGGTGCTTGATTAAATGCTGGTGTGCTTGAAAAGACGGGCATTCACTTATATTGTTATTTATTATTTAATATCGTTTTTAATAAAAAAAAATATTTGCTCTATTGGCGCTCCTAATTTTTTCGGCGCCTGTGTGCGCCGCACAATTTGACCATATGGACGGCGCCTTCGAATAACCTATTAATAATAATTTTTAGTGTTCCTCTGCATCATTGAACGTACAGTTTGATATATTCCAACAATATTAATAACAAAATCGACATTGTGACTTTAAATTATTAGTATAAAAATAATTTAAATTTGTTTTCACGTGCCGTGTTGTTTCAAAACCGTGTAAAATCGTATATATATATAATAATTTTCACTGTTAGTGTGTATCATCGACCGTGAGTTATTCACGCGGCCCACCTATTGACCGGCGCCTATAAATATCTTCATTAGCGCATTATTCGCCATTGACAAGCGAATACTGAATATATTCGCCAGCATGTGTTTGATTCGATAATAATGCACACAAAACGCCACAATGGACGCCGGGGAACCGCTGAAAAAATCCACAATCAATTTTAATGCGTTATTGATCGTCAATTTAAATTAATGCGTTATTAACACACGGCCCATCAATCACGCGTTCGACGCCGTAATGTAAAAATAAACCTACCGGAATTGTATGTAAATATGATGATGATATATGTTTTAATTCAATAACAACTGGATATGCGTGTACCGAAAATTATTTCCGTATTATTGTGGTCGTCGTCTATGCATCGTGGTGTGTGCGTGCATCGTGTGCATCCGCGCCCACCCACTGTACCACCGCCAATCTGCAATGTGACTCGCCAAAATACTATAAAAATATTCCCAAAAACATATCGATGCTTACTGAATCAACATCGAGCTCCTCTCCGTGTAAAATCGAATCTATACTCTGATTTACACGGCATTTGGTTTGCATTGCATAATAAATACCACTCCCAAAAGTCGTGTGCATAAAATACACCTTCCGGTATACCGTAGTGGTAAAATTTTGGACCTTTATTTTTTATCTTATTTGTAAATGATATTCATTGGGTCCTCAATTGTAAATTATCACTTCTTACGCAATCGTCTGTTAAAAATCTGGGTATTTTGTTTGATTCCAAGTTCAAATTTAATTTACATGTATCGGACGTGTGTAAGAGATCATCAAGAAAGTTGAGTTTGAGAAATTCTCATCACATACATAGCACCTTAGTTATACGAGTGCTATACGATACATTGGTTCGAAGCTTGCTCGAATCACGTTTCACTATATGGGCGCCTTATGACGCCTCGAATTCCCTTATATTAGAGAAAATACAGAAGAATTTTTTAAGATATCTCTATATGAGGGAATTTGGATTATACCCAAGTTTATACCCCATCGCATGGGTACAGGACTGCCTGGAGTATGTAACCCTGTAACAAGTTGCCCTTATGGACGCTACCTCACTACCATCGAGTTCGTTCGCGTTTGCTTTTTCTTCAACCAAATGTGAGGAGAGGTGCTCTCAGAAACTCTCCGGTAACCAGAGCTATTACTCTACTCAATCACTTGGACGACTATGTAGATATCATGATCATCATCATTTGTCAGCCACAAGGCTCTCTTGAATATTTTAGATCAAACTTTGAATATTTTTCTTGACTTCATTCTGAAAAATATGTATATTACACCTTATGAGATATGATTAATCCATTTCAGTGATTTTATTTGGTGAAAAAAAAGTAAAAGCGCTAATATAAGTGTCTGGTGGGCTGGGGCGCGTTGTCCATATGGCCAGATTGTGCAGTGCACACAGGCATCGGATGATTAATAGTTAAATAAAATGAATCAAGATACGGAATGCGGAATCCAGATCCTGGAGAGCCAAAATCAAGAAGACTCGGAACAAGAATGGTCACAATCTTCTGACATGAGGGCGCCGATTCAAGAAAAAAATATTAAGTTTGCCCACATCGTAGTTACCAACAGACATCAGTCTCATACGAATACGGAGGCTGAGACGTCATAAAAATATTTTCGCATGTAAATAAAACGTTTTCTATGTATGTATGTGTTTCTAGTGTATGCTATGTGCGGTGCACACAGGCGCCGCAAAGTTAGGGGCGCCAATCGGGGAAAAATCAAAATATATAATATCATCATCATCATCATTTGCCAGACGTTAGGGTTTCCTTTTCGTGTCCATACCGCGGGGACCCAAGCTGTCTTGGTAAGCGGTTTTTTGTAAAGAGTTTCCTTCTCTTGGTCACTGCTGGCATTGGATCTACATCTATATTTGATGTTAAATATCGCCATTTCGTTGATCTTTTTATATGAGATTTTATAATTTCATATAACAGATTAATTAATAACGTTTTTTACGTTATTTTCTCTTAATTACTTTTTTTACTTAGTTATTTTATATATCCACTCTTTATTTACATTCGATTTTATGTGTTTATGCGTGATTGGCGACCAGGTTTAATCTGCAATACCAATCACGCATTGTTATTTTTATGAAATAAATAAACAAAAACCTTACATGAAACGCATAAAAACATGTTTTTTTATTTAATAAAATTATAACAGAGCACGGTTTTTTTTATGAAAATGATGCCTCGATTTGCACGGTTTTATGCAAATCGATCTCGTTTTAGCGCGTCAACACCAAGATTTAAAGAACTTATTTGAGATAATACGGTATTAAAAATGAATTATTCTTTACCGTATCTTCCGTGTAAAAAAAATCAAGCGTATGTATTTATGACGCTGTGTACGAAATTAGCGTCCAATAATATTGGCAATTAATTAATAATAAGTTTGTATTTATCTATTTATAATATTTATTATTAATTATTAAATGTTTTAATTTTTTTTGCTGCTGAGATTTCGAGATAAATGTTTTTTGGATGATGTACCCTTTTTGCGCGATTTACTCATTTATTTAAATATAAAAATACAATAATTAGAAAAACCTTTTTATAAATAGTGGAATAATTTATTTAGAGTAACATGTAAAAAACATATTTTTATAAATGTCGGTATTTTGGTTTTGGGTTTAGTTCCAAATCCGCTAAAAACTATTTTTATTGTCGGAACGGAAAGCCGGAGCTGAACCCAAAATAAATAACGGCTCATATTGGTTTATTAAAAATTAGTATTAGAAGTCGTGGTTATGAATCAAATCTACACAATGCTCTTTTTATGCGGTTTTGAGCTACACGATTCAAGTAAAATATATTCAGTATGAATGTTGATTTTATTTATAAAAGCTACATATGATTTGCGTTTAGTAAGTCAAAAAAATATATATAAAGAGAAGTCTAATGTACTTTACATCGAGTAAAAACCCCTGAAGTGTCATGTTTACATAAATCTCGTTTTTACGATGCAGTATGAGCGCATTGTACCAATAATTATCATTGTAGAGTGTGATAATAGCGGGCCCTTAAAGGGCCAAGACCACCTAAGGCACAGACGGGCAGCTGCTTCTTCCCGGTGCCTTTGTCGCCCCACTAATTTCGGCATAAACTGTTTTAAATTGACTATGACTAACGGACGCACAGATTGTCGACAAAAAGAGGATTGATTGCCTCAAAATAAACCAACACGGTCTACCGATGCTTTAGTAATAGTCTAAAATTAGACCAAACACACTGTGGACTCGGTGGATTAAATAAGCGGATCTGTCGGTAATACGACGAGTCTTGAACGATTACGACCACTGCCTGGGAAATCGACTCTGGCAGATTCGCAATTTCCGACGATTCTTCGACTATTAACCGCGTTATTCTTCTGCTAATAAGCAGAACCGAGTGTCTGGATATCATTTGGCCATTACGGAGTGTGGTCGCATTGATCCGGCGGCGTGGACAATGCGACCATTGTCGCCTGCACAGTGGAGCTCTCCAATATCAATGGTGGCTCGTAATTCCATCGTTTGTGTGGCATTCTTACCTGAAGTCACGCATATCAATGCGGAGCATTGTTGTCCGGCAACACCTTGAGATTCCTCAGGTAAGCCAAATTAGCGGCGGTGCCATGGGACCGCATGACTCTCTATGGCAAATTATAGAATTTCCAAGAATGGTGTCGATGAAAGTTTCGGCTGTGTCATCCCAGGAGAAATGGGTCAATCGATGAGTACGTGAGTTGCAGAGGTGCGTGGTAAATCAGGTGAATGGCATATGGATAGAGAGCGCAGATTAAATCGTCATTTAAATGACTCGTTTTTCAACGTATATCGAATCATCATGATAAATGGTAGGAAAATGATCCAAAAACCAGTACTAAAAAAAAATTCGATCCAAAATAGAGACACGTGTCATCCCAAATTATAAAAAAATATATTTGGAACGAATACACAGTTGCAATCAACTGTGATACGTCCGATGAAAAGGTAGACGACGTAGAGGATTTTTAAGAAAGAATTTAGCATTGTATAACTAATTATATACAAAGATTAGACAAAAAACATGGTATTTAGTAGTACAATAAAATTAAAGAAATGAAATTAGTTTCAAATTTAAATTCATTATTTTTTTTAATATGTGTGCGTATAACAGGAAAATACCAAAAACATATTTTCATATTTTGGGAGGAAAATAAAATTGCACATCCTCATATATACAAAAATTTCAATTCTGGGTTTTAGAGCTTCACCAATACAAGTTAGTATTGAAAGGGTAGAGATCATTTATTTTTATTATTATTTATATCATTGTATCAATTAATTTATTATGCATATTACAAAAGAAAGAATTTAATTATAAGGATATACTTATTCCTGACGTATCTTGACATTTATAGCCATATTGGATGCTTACTTTATGGGTGACTCTCGAAAAACCTTTTCGTGATTTTTCCAAAAAATGGTAAATGTACGAAACATTTATCACCAAAACCAAAAATATTATAATGGAAATAATCTATTCCGAAATCTTCTTATTCCTGAATATGTAAATACGACATTTTGCCAACATTAAGGAGAAGAAGACATGTTTGACATGAAAAATCTTTTTAAATATTTTTTATTAAATAACTTTAAACTCCATGCTCATACTATAACTAAAAGTTTTATTAAATACCCATTACCATTTATTGTCAAGTGTTTATTAAATTGAATATTAATCAGAGATTTTATCATATTTTTATTACTGAATGAAGTCTAAATGGACCCCCTGGGGGTCTATGAAAGTTTAAAATGGGTCTATAGTATTTCAATGGTCTATTGTGGTCTATGATATTTTTTTCTATTTAGATAATATCGGTTTTTGTATAAATAACATATAGATTTACTGTATAATCTAAAGCCGAATATCATGTCGCTTATTCATAGATTGCTAGGGAAATCCCCGTTCGTACACAACTAAAATGCTCTACATAAGGACTCTCCTGTAATCGCGCATTTGTGTATTAATGTCAATAAAAGAAATTCTATGTAAATAAATTATTTGGCGAAAAATATAAAAACAGAAGTAATAAAACAATGAGAAAAATACGCAAAAGAACGTTATAATGTGAGGGGGTCTATGAAAAAAAATATTTAATTAAAAGGGGTCTATGTAGGAAAAATGTTGGGAAATTAAGAGATTTTCTTTATTCATATAAAACTAAACGTTTTATATGAATTTATAATGGTTACTAATAGATAAATAATAAAAAAAATTCAAGATCATGAAATCATAAATTAAAATATGCTCTTAGACACTGAATAAATAAATTTAATTAAAAAAAAGGATCGAAATGTCAAGCATATATATTTTAACGTTATTTCTACGAGGTTACATAAATTAATTTAAATATGTACTAATTTTTAAGGTAAGTGATGGTATTACTTACCTTGAAAATTAAGGTAAGCGGTACGTAATACGTTTTTTACGCGGTACGTAAGACGTAAATGTCGCCACGATTTTTTTTGGTTGATGATAATATATCTGAATAGACAGATACATAGCTCATCTTGCTGAAAAAATATTTTTTTCCCAAATTTCATTTGCCAAAAATTCAGCCCAAGGTTTTTTTTGATCGGCCAAGGTTTACCATTTTGGCGAAATTATTTGCCGAAATGAGCCAAACGCTCTCGCGACTGAGTCATGTCTCCGACATTTGCGGCACGGTGTCGCATCATCATCAGCAGACATTTGTAACGTGTCATAGACGGACGGGGAGACGTGTTGCATTCGCTGGGCAAATTCAATTTCTCGGCAATTAACCAAATTAACCATCTGGTTAAATTAGCCGAGCGCGAGAAAAGTTAATTTGAGAAGCACAGCGAGCTCTTTTTGGTCGTGGCACTGTGTTGTTGTTCAACTAAATGATTATTAATTACGACAGTCTAATTATGAATACTGTTGAAGGCTATTATTGAGATTTCATAATCTTAATCTATTTTTTTTTAATATTGTACGCTGATGCCGTAATTTGTAAACGGGCAGGGTGTAATTAGTGGCTTTTCGTATTTATTTTTGCCACTTTTCAACTAAAAATATTATCAAATTATTAAGTTAAATATTACATTCTACTCCTAGAATAATTACAATTTATATATTTATTTATTTCATAAAAAAAAAAATGCGTGATTGGCATTACAGATTAAACCAGGTCGCCAATCACGCAAAACATAAATAAAATCAAATGTAAATAAAGAGCAGATATATAAAATAACAACAAGAAAAAAAAGAAATTAAGAGAAAGCTTTAATTACTGAAGAGTTTCTGAGAGCAACTGGAGAGTTTCTGAATATTAAAAATATATTTATAATAAGTAAATTACTCATATCAATTTACCCTAATGCTAAAAACGATACATAATTCTTAATAATTATTTCAGTAATTTAATTATTAATTCAACCGTTTTAATTAAATATCGCTTAAAAATAGAATCATGTGTTCCCATATTAAATAATTATGCAATTATCAAATTATTCTCGGATTATTTAAACGGTTTTAAAACTGATTTGGATTTCAGAATTTGGATCAAGTAAATTAATAAACATATTAGAAAATGTATTTTTAATACAGAGATTTAAGCAATAGTAAATAAATAAATTTTCTGTCTTCCTAAAACCAAGTAAAACATTTTTTTTGCTGGAATCGGATATTAAAAAAATATTGTAAAATAAAAAAAATAAACTAAGTTAAGATATTCTATTTCTTAGATAATAACTAATAGGAATAATATTATTCTAGATAATAACTAACAAATAAGAAAATTCATTCTTTTTTTGCACGATATATACGTTCCACAAAAAACCGCGTAAAAAACCGTGCATACAAAGCGATTGAAAATGTACAAAATTAAAAATTGGTTCTCTAAATTAAAAAAAACGTGTAGAAAATCGTGTAAAAAAAATAAAAAATCAATAAATAAATTATAAAAAATATTAATATTGTTCATATATTTAATTTAGTATTTTAATTAATGTGTTTGTCTACTGTACAGTGTTGTTTTCGAATTTCTTATTATTAGAGAATCAGTTTTGTGTTTTTTGTTTCAAATAGTTGTTGATAGATTGGCTATTGTGGCGTAAAATTATGTCCTTTTTTGGCAATGAAACTAAAAAGTAGCAATACGCGAACTTTTAGATACGAGTAGTTTCTGGGAATCGTGTAAAATAAAGTGTTAGTTCTTTAACCTTGTTATTTCAAAATCTTGTAAATAACGTGTTCATTGTACATTATTTCAACAAGAATCAAATACATTAAATCACGAGCTTGCATAAATCATCATAAATCACAGCAATAACAAAATGTAATTAAAAAATTCTGTCAAAAAATTAACTATAAAAATTAAAAACTATATTTTACATACTACTTTAAATTTTACGGGATGTGTATGTCCAAATGTTTGATTTTTTATGTTGTTACACTTCTCCTTGACGTATCTTAGAATCCGATGTCTTACATGGCTCTCTGTGACTTCTTACTATACCCGAATAATAAAGATTTTTGAGAAAAGCTACAAATTTATTTTTTATATGAAAGCCAGAGACATTAAATTTTCCGAGTTTTCTTAATCCAATGTTTGTATCCCTGTTTTTCATTTTATTTATTTTTTATCTTCCTTATTAAGAAAGCTTATTAACATTTTCCTTATGAAATATTTTAATTACTTATTATATATTTAAATATTTTAGATCAAACTTTGAATACTTTTCTTGACTTCATTCTGAAAAATATGTATATTACACCTTATGAGATATGATTAATCCATTTCATTGATTTTATTTGGTGAAAAAAAAAGAAAATTTGACTGTGTAGTACTTAAAAGATTGAAAAAAGCGGTAATATAAGTGTCTGATGGGCTGGGGCGCGTTGTCAATATGGCCAGATTGTGCGGTGCACACAGGCGCCGGATGATTAATAGCTTAATAAAATTAATCGAGATGCGGAATCCAGACCTTGAAGAGCCAAAATCAAGAATCGGAACAAGAATGGTCACGATCCTCTGACATGAGGGCGCCGATTCAAGAAAAAAATATTAAGTTTTCCCACATCGAAGTAGTTACCATTAGACATCAGTATCAGCGCATTCACTTATACGAATACGGAGACTGAGACGTCACAAAAAAATGTTATCACATGTAAAAAATACTCGCTGGTTTTTTGGAAAGAGTTACCTTCTCATGTATCGGATTTCACCCTCCCAACTGTGTTAAGGCAAGTAAGAAGAGGTTTGCCATGGTATTCATTATCATCTTCTCTAGTCGTTATCTGCTTTTAACAAGTCCAAGTGATTTGTTGCGCAAAAGCAATCCTTTCGTCATGGGAAATACCTTCTCAGGGATCTCCTAGAAAGAAGGGAGAGGAGTATCGTGACTAGACCGTTTATCGGTCAACAGATTAGGGTATTCCTTCCCAATAACAATATAATTTATTGCCCATAGTTCGTCCTTTCAAGTACACTAGACGTACAGGGGTGCTAATTGAAGTTCTGCACACAGGGTGAGTTGTTACTAGCTGTGTGATAATGTTTTGAAACTCTTATCGTTTGTATTTTATTTATTATTTTTTTGTGTTCGTTTGAAAAGCACTGCGCCGCCTTTCCCATGGAGGCGAGCGTCTCAGCTTTTGCTGAAACGCCAGATTTGGCGAGAAGTTCGCGACCCCGGCAATGATAAGTGATGATGATGGGCGAAAGGCCGTGCGCCCAGCAATATCGGTGGTTGCCGCGGATTAATTAATTTAGAAATTAACATCGTTCAGTGTATAAACGGACAAGGCCGGGCTTTGTTCTCGGGCCGGGCCTTGTGCTCGGCAAGCGGCGCATAAAAATCATCATCATCATCATCGTGTTCACTCGAATAACTCGGCCCGCTGCTGACTTATTATTTAACTTAATAACTTAATGATCTGTGAAAACGGACGGGCTATCTGCCTCATCAACAGATTGTAAGCGAGATTGAGAAGTGACTTATTGCCGGCACATGTGCGACTTTTTTCAACGGCACAAAGGGATACGCTCGCATCTCGGCGACCGTTAACACAGCATCGCGTACCCACTGTGCCATCGATCAATACCACGAAATTATTTATTTTTTCATGTGATACGATCGGCGTCTAATAATTTCGCGAGTTTTGTTAATGATTCAGATAATCGGTGTCATTTAGTCGTATAATAAATTAATTTGACTGTATATATAAATGATCTTTTGACACTTAAAAAACACGCTTTTCTTTAAACGTCTAAACGGTCCATTGTTCTTTTCGGTACAATGCACGGAAAAAAAAATATTGCGCTATCTGAAGCCAAATTTAATTAATTTATGTTGAAATCAGACAGTTTATACATATATACTTTTGGAAATATCTAATTATATGTTTGTTCATGTGCTTCTAAAAATAATATATATTTCCTGAAAATGTGTGCGAATCAGTGGCGCGTCGACATTGTACGGCGCCTGTGTGCGCCGCACAATCTGGCCATATGAACTTCGCGCCCCTGGTGCGAATATTGTATGTTCGAAAGTAGAGTGACTTAAAAAAATCAAAAAAATTCACCACACTCACAACCAGAACCAATAGCAATTAATTTTTAGAAGGGTTAACTATTTATTTTATTTTATTTATTTATTTGACTACGATGAATGCGTGGAAGAAAGATCCAAATTCACCCATTTAAACTTTCTAAAGATGCGCGGCGAATGACTCTCTTTCACTAATATTCCCCCCAGAGTCAAACCACGAGACTGGTTATTTATACGGTTAACTTGCAATATCGAAATATATGAATTGTATCTACAAGCCATAACACTGGTTATGTCCAGGATATTGCCAGATTGTGCGGCGCACACAGGTGCCCGGAATTTACGCTTACTTTTTAGTGCATTGGATATTTGAATTAATTGCAACTATTGGACTTAAAATAATAATAACGTGATGATATTTGGAGTCATGGAAATTAAAGATATAATGTATAATCATATTTACTGAAACTTGTCCGATGGACCTCTCCGGTAAATGTGAGATAGGTCAGATGCGTAACTACCTTATGGCAGAAAGATGCATGGTATTAGAGTCCAGTCAATAAGAGACCCTTGTCATTTAGGGGCCCTTGGGCCCTCTGGAGCCTCAACATTAAAGGGTCATTTAAATGACAACCATAGTGCAAAATGCACAATAATAAAAAAATAATCGTTTTAAATAAATATGTGGCGAGTTAAATTGCGACTTGTTCACTTGATATTTTTTTCGGGGCCCTTGGCATTTAAGGTCATAAATTTTTCATTAAAAATTTATCCCATACAATTTTTAGAGTGTTAATAACATTTATTAAATTAAAAATTATTAGAGATTACAATATGAATTCTTCTGGCCAAAGTGTTTATATTTTTAAAATTAAAACTATGCGGAAAAAATAGAAGGGGGTGGGACTTAAGCCACCTATGCATCTGAGCCCAAAAAGAGCAACGATCCGGGAAAACTAGATCAATCCAATCCCAGCAAAAGATGCTAGGTTATTAGCATCGAAAGAGCTTTATGTAAAAAAATCAAAAATATGCACCATTTTTTTCTTTACTTTTTTGATTATTTACAATGCATCTACGTTTTCTTGTATTTCTCTATTTTTGGCATTCTTTTTAAAAACGTGAAACAAGGAATTTCACTGTATTTCATACAACAAGTGTTGGAGTTTATTATTACTATATTAATTAGCCTCCATAATCGTCAGACATTACCTCTGTATTCTTTTATACTTCAATACTTTTCTGTATCATATTTTCTACTCTTAAAAACTTATTGAAGCCTTTTTTAATGAACTAATATGTAATACTTTGTTATTTTTTTCCTCTTGGCGCCCTCTAATCTTTCGGCGCCTGTGTGCACCGCACAATCTGGCAATATACAAGGCATGTTCCTGTTTTTATTACTAAATTTAATATCTCATTTGCATTTTATTCTCTGTTACCAATTTTCTTCAACGATTCGTCAGTAATATTTTTTTGGTGGAGTTGTTAACAATATTAAACTGCATTTATTTAGCTTAAATCTGGTCATATAGTGTTTAGACATATTTAAATAATTTTATTTTAACCGATCCGTCACGGAGGCTCGAAACCAACGACGTCACCCGATAGTATGAAATGAATATATGAAAATAGACCCCAACCATTTAAAGTCAAGATATTGATGAATTCTTCATCAATGTCTTGATTATTCTAATGATATATATTAGTAGAAAAAAAAATTCTTCTAATTAATGTGACGCATAAATGACGCGCACACGGCGAAGTCTCGCCGCAGACTGAGCCCCACGTGTCTAGTAGGTTTCACTCGGATTTGGCACATCGTACCAGATGCGAGGGAGAAAAAACATCGCGCATAAAAGAGTTATTTGAGAAAAATCAAAAACTTTAGGCACGACTAGGTTAATAAAACTGTGTAAAAAATCGTCATAATATTTTGCACCAGTATTATTATAATAATATGTGTTTTGTCGTAAGTGCACCAATCGATTCCTAGAGCGGAAGAGGGTTATTGATCGCGCGCGCGTAGATTAGTCGAGTGAACAACTTTTAATTTTAGACATTAGTATTCCGGCTAATGGAAAAAGAAATGTATAGGGCTAGCTACATTTCCCAAGTTTTATATTTGGAGTCGGCGAGATGGGGAGAGGAGGGTTCGTTGCGAAATGGGGCCCTATTCATCTTGTCACCGGTGAATCTTAATTGAGTTTTTTCATAGTCAACTGGATGTCAATTAACCGCTAACCGGGCGTCCCTCTCCGTCGCGTGCAATTACTGCCGCTCGCCTACTCGGATTTTAATTATTTCTTTCTATTATTCGGATAAAGGCCATTGAGTGCTGAAATCGGCCCGTCTAAATTTGAAATTATATTTTCGTGTAATTATGCTCAAAGAGCCGACCGTCGACACTCGCCCGTTTTTTTCAGCAGAGAACGCGTGCTGGGTAATCGTGTCTGTCAACACCGGGAAATTATTGTCATTAGCCGCTACAACGGCGACAAACACTTGAAAATAGATTTCGTATTAATTGTCCTGAAAAAAAAACGTGAAAATAGATTTAACATAAAAACTCACATTTTTTTCAATAAAAATACTCCTCGATATTGTTTTTATTATTGATTGTAAAAAATCGACACGATAAAAAAACAGTGTAAAATACTAACTGCGCTCTATTTTATACACCGTGTTATTACAAAACCGTGCATTAGGATTTTAGCTTTTTTTATAGCATAATCAAATAAATTTTGACTGTAAAAATTTCTTCTTAATTAAGAAATTGATGAAAACTGGTCGAGTTTGCATTATAATATTGTAAATTAATATTTTAATCTAAGCCAGAGCTGGCCAACATATAGCGCATGCGCCAAACATGGCGCATTGGAAGATTATAAGTGGCGTTTTTCAACTAGCCTGTCTGGTAGAGCATGATAAAACAAGAGGATCAGTCATATTTGAAAGAGTAAAATCATGCCTTGATAATTTATGTGCGTACTGACGGACGTCAGTGTGTGCACTGACGCAGCGATCTCAATGATTTTTTTAAAAACGTCATATTTTGATCGCCTTCAAATCGATCGAAGACAAAGCGACAGCTCGCCAACAAAT